>CAXITT010000303.1:401039-449967 GCA_964033795.1 Lymnaea stagnalis | reverse complement strand
TACCCTTGTCTCTGAGCACCACGCCACCAAAAATAACCCCCCCCACCCTTCCCCCCCCCCCCCCCAAAAAAAGTAACTTAATTTACGCTAATAGTAAGTTTACCCAATAAGACCGTGAATAAGGATGTATAACCAAATGAAGGACTGCGTTCAAGATACGTGAAGCAAACAGTGGAACAAGGCATGTGGGAACATGACATGTAAAGACAGGACGATAACAGAAGAATGTTTCGGCTAAGAGCCTTCCTCGGCAGACAGGAACAACAAGAAATAGAAAGTAGTTCAACAATAGGATGGCCACTTTTCAATTGGTCCGCTTCTCTTTGGTACATGACGTTAGAGTTAAGGTTAGGGTTAGGGTCAGAGTTAAGGTTAGAGCTAAGGTTAGAGTTTAGGTTAGGTTTGAGGTTAGAGTTAAGGTGAGGGTTAGAGTTAAGGTTAGTATTAGGTTTGAAGTTAGCGTTAATGTTATAAGGGTTAAGGTTAGAGTTAAGGTCGAGGTTAGATTTTTTGATAAAATATTAAGTCTGTATCAATACGTAGGAAGAAGAGATCTCCCCCCCTCCCCTGCAAAGGGTAGTTCACGTAAAGATATTACAACTCAAGAAAATAGTGACGTCACATCGTAGTTATGGTTTCCGCTACCTGACTTTTCTTTTTTTTTTAATGCTAAACTCTGTGTTCTCAAACAGCTGAATATTTGGTATAATATATTATTCATGGCTTAAAGATTCCCATTCACATAAAGCTTACTTCGCTCGGACCTGGCGGCCATTGAATCTTGAGGCCTTCATCCTCCTTCTATGAAGGTGTCGTGCATCTGCACAAAGGCTGTTTTTAAACACCAGTTCGTCGTAGAGGATGTTACCTTCGATGATGTGCTTACTGATAAGTGCTTGGTCAATTGATCTCACTAGACAAACTACTCTCAGTACATTCGTCACCAATAGAGCAGGTATTCACAGCCATTTCACTAAGAACTGAGAACATTTGATCATTCTAAATTGACACAGAATCTTAAAATGTTTTTAAAAAAAAATAATGTGTGAACGACATTTCTCTTGGAGTCGTGTTCACTTCTCACATTGCGATACCATTGATTTTTTTTTTTCTTTTTTCTTTTTTTTGTTTTGTCTGTTTCCCATTACAGTTTTTTTACAACGTCCCGCCATCGTCACGTCATTGTATGTAAGAGTTCCGTCTCGTTCAAGTTAGAGTAATAGTGCTCACGGAAACAAGACAAGTAGACGCGCGGTTCAATATTTGGCTAATGTGTCCCAGACGCCACGGGTATTGTTTTGCGGTGGAGATCACAAAGAAAATCCTCTGGCCGCCTGAACTTATTCACTCATCGGCCCATTTGGCGTTATTTTTGTACATTTATTGGAACGAGGGTCGGGGGGATAAGTGAACGAGAGAAAAGGATATCGTTATCCGAGGGCGAAAGTGCGCCATCGATGGTAATCGCATGATACGTAAAAACGAGGGAGGCTTCTTTGAGTCAATATCGCTAATGGATTCTAGGTATTCCTTGACTGAGAAGTTGAGGGAGAATGAGCATTGTTAGAGTTATTCACTGCAGTTGTTTATGGGGGCGGGGGGGGGGGGGTTTTGGTACCCACTTTTTAAATTCTTTTTACAATGGAAGACGACAACAAACGTCTTTTATTCACTGCAGTTGTTTATGGGGGCGGGGGGGGGGGTATTGATACCAACTTTTTAAATTCTATTTACAATGACAGACGACAACAAACGTCTTTAACCGGCTGTGTGTATGGAAATAACCGGCTATAGATTTATATGACAATGTTTCTAGAAAGACCCTTCCATATTTTTTTAATGATTTGATTTTTGTCCCTTCTATGCAAGATTTCCATTGGATATATCCACAGTTTCCGGAAAATGTTTTTGCCATCAATCCACTCCAATTGCCAGCCTTTCATCCATAAAGGGGTTTCTCTGTTTATATCTTAGCTATGCATCGCTAATTTATAAATTATTGTGGTTGTCGTGTTTTCGTGACTCCGCGACGCTGCTTCTAACAATACCATGTCTTTCACACTTGACGCATTTTTAGTGCCTATAAGTGTATAAGGTTCGTGACGCATTCGCCACTTCTTTTACCACCCTGGGAAAATTTCAGAGTTAAAAAATTCTACCGCATCACAAAGGCGTAACAAAAAGGTTACCATGACACACCCACCCCCACCCCCCTAAGGGCCAGGCGGGACCAGGAAGTCGCACGGGCATAACAACAAAACCTCTGGTTTAGGTGAGCGGCTGCGGCCTCAGTCACAACAAAATACAATCGTCTTTTGACGGAACGCCGTCTGCTAAAAGTGTTCCGTAAGCTTGCGATGAAATGGCTTTCTACCGGGAGATGTCCTGATCAATGGCGGCTCAGAATTCATCAGCCGTGACATGTGACACGCGGATGCCCATACAAGACGTGTACCGCCTGGAGTCGTGACGGCGCTTGATGGAAGCTTCGAGTCGGGGCCCTCTGAGAAGTCCGGTGGACTTGTGGGTTGTGCCGCGAGCCAGCGGCATTGTCACGTGGATGTGCCCCCCCCCCCCCAATCAGATGCGCTCATACTTGACCCGGGGGCGGAATTCGAAGGAGGAGAAAAACAATTTTCCGGGACCCCCCCCCCCCAGACACGACCCTGCCGCTGCTGCTCTCATTCTGAATAACAGCAGCTTTCATCACAGCGTCGGAACTGAGGGGGGGGGGTCTTCTTGAACTGATGTTTCTAAAGCGTTTTCATTTCTGGGCTGTGTGTGTGAGGGGGTGGGGGGAAATTTGGTGAATGATTCGTGTGTTGACAAAAAGGCGTGCATCAATCAAATACAGATTAGCAGCTTCTCTATGGTAACGTGAGAGTGAAACGTCTGGGAAAGTGTGTGCACGTCCACCGCGCACACCGGCCAAATGGGTGAAGAAAGAGAAACATGGATTCATTTTGACGGCGTCTTAACAGTTCGTTAATTTATGCCGGAAAGTGAGATCATCAAAATTTGTGTAGAAGTAAATTTATAGAAAGAATGAGAGAGAGCGGGAGAGAGAGAGAGAGAGAGAAAGAGAGAGAGAGCGAGAGAGAGAGCGAGAGAGAGAGAGAGAGAGAGAGAGAGAGAGAGAGAGAGAGAGAGAGAGAGAGAGAGAGAAAGAGAAGGTTTTTCAACTAATTACTCAAACGACATTGAACTCGGTAGATGATTTGGAATAGAATAAACTTCTTTGAGAGATATTGATATGGATGTCTTGATATGGATGTCTTGATATGGATGTCTTGATATGGATGTCTTGATACGGATGTCTTGATACGGATGNAAGGTTTTTCAACTAATTACTCAAACGACATTGAACTCGGTAGATGATTTGGAATAGAATAAACTTCTTTGAAAGATATTGATATGGATGTCTTGATATGGATGTCTTGATATGGATGTCTTGATATGGATGTCTTGATACGGATGTCTTGATACGGATGTCTTGATATGGATGACTTGCCTTTAAATAATAAGAGTTTTAATGTATGCTTTAAAATACCGTTGTAAGTTTAAGCATGTCAGACGTCGCAGGACTTACGATTTCCTCTCTGGGCGTCTGTGACTCTGAAACCTCAGCACTACTACGACGCCAACATTAGCCGCATCGACCTGGAGCAATCACATCCCAGGTTACAGAGGCCAATCGATGAACGAACGGCCAACATTAGCCCCAGAGATCGCGGCGGTCACTCCAAAATTGACCAGTCCCCAATAAGTATACGGACAACTTAGTATTATCTTGGTCAGTCCACGTTGGTCAGTTATAAGCGTATCATCCCGAAATATTGATATTTATGAATCTATGATTGCTACCGTGGGGGTTGAAAAAGGCGGGGGGGGGGGCAGTCGTGGATTAAGTTGATCCGTTATTGCCACTGATACCGCCCTAGCCACCCCTTCCCAAGACTTAAATGTTGATACACTGATGTATCCTTATCCATTTTCACTGCACTAGGACCTTAAAAGGAAATGGGTGTGGTGGTTGAACGATCCACAAGCGCACCCTCTGGTTACTTCTTGAGAAAACGTGTGCATGGATTGTAGGAGTATTTTTGTTGACCTTAGCCCTAACGTTTCGGGGATCATGTGACACCCTCTGGCATTCTCTGAACACAATTTGTTACCCTCTGACACTCTCTGACACCATGTGACACCCTCTGACCCCCCCCTCTCTCCCAGGTTTTTTTTTGTTGTGTGTGTAGGTGATTCATTATCACCCCTTTGATATGAGTTGTACATTCTGTTATACTGCATTGATGTATGTACGGTGTTGTTGTCTATAAGAGGGCCGATACATTGAAAGGGCGCCCAACTGCGTATTCCATCAATACAAAGCTGTTGCAACTGTTGTCTCTAGCAGCATTAGTTTCCTGACATGCCACGTGAAGTCTACGTTCATATTTGCTACAGATATTACACCAGCTTCTTAATGACAAAATTAATTCGAGTCAATTAAGCGCACGGCAACTTTGTTTACGCTGTCCTACGTCCACCCATGAGCACGTCCCTAACCTCCCTTCGTCCCTAACCCTAACCTCCCTCGTCCCTAACCCTAATCTCCCTCGTCCCTAACCCTAACCTCCCTTGTCCCTAACCTCCCCTCGTCCCTAACCCTAATCTCCCTCGTCCCTTACCCTAACCTCCCTTGTCCCTAACCTCCCCTCGTCCCTAACCCTAACCTCCCCTCGCCCCTAACCCTATCTCCCTCGTCCCTTACCCTAACCTCCCTTGTCCCTAACCTCCCCTCGTCCCTAACCCTAACCTCCCCTCGTCCCTAACCCAAACCTCCCTCGTCCCTAACCCTAACCTCCCCTCGTCCCTAACCCTAACCTCCCCTCGTCCCTGACCCTAACCTCCCCTTGTCCCTGACCCTAACCTCCCCTCGTCCCTAACCCTAACCTCCCCTCGTCCCTGACCCTAACCTCCCCTCGTCCCTGACCCTAACCTCCCCTCGTCCCTGACCCTAACCTCCCCTTATCCCTAACCCTAACCTCCCCTCGTCCCTAACCCTAACCTCCCCTCGTCTCTAACACGCCATTACGGTGATTACGTTGAGTTTGTCATGCTTGCTGCCGCCGGTGTCTTCCTTAATTATCCTAATCAAAATATTTTCCTACGGTCTAGACGTGGCAGGAGGCTGACAGTAGTAGAGACACGGCCGGGTTAGGCACGTTTTGGGGCGCCTAATGCCGCAAGAGTTCTCGAGGGGGGCCCCAAGTCCCTGTACTCTCAAAACTAGTTCACCAATTGGCTCCGCTATCCGGAACAAAAATATATAAATAAATAAATGAATTTAAAAAGTAAATCATTTTTAAAAAAAACAAGAAAAAAAAATGCCTTGAATTACAGTTTCACATTAGATTTCGTTAGTTGTCCATTTGCAGGACTGGTATAAGTTTGGGTGGCTTTCTGAAAGCCGATATGTGGATTGTAGATAAACTTTTCTACCTTGCAATTAAAAATATTTATGCTCTGTACCTGGCGAATGTGTCTTAGTTAAATTTGAATAGGCTCCGTATATATTTTTTATATATTGAAAAGCAACAACAAAAACAACAAAGGTGTAGGAGACGTTGAAGAGCAAAAATAAACTAAACTCTTGTAGTTGAGTCAAAGAAATGTTTTAGGCTCTGACATTTTCCCATTCCAACCTTGAACGTGGCAAAATGCTGGGCTTGGGTTATTGAAACCACGGTAATGGTGTTTACTTCGGGAGCTCACTATATACTTATATAAATATAGGTTTTGTCATTGCTAATACCGTAAAACGTTACAACGCACTACGTAATTTTACTATTTTTCAGACAATGGCTTCGTAAAACATGGCACGGCTTACACGGCGTTATGAAGTAGTAGAGGACATACGATCTGAACGTTTCGGCCAAGAGCCTTCCTCAGCAGAGAGGACAAATACAACAAGAAGCAGAGCACAGATAAAACCTTAAGCGATCGCCATTGTTGTTGCCGGAAGTAGGATATTTCAAAGTCATAACACGACGACTAAGTTAAAAAGTCATGCTATGATGAATAAGCTATAAATTCATGCTATGTTGACTAAGCCATAAAGTCATATTATGTTGACTAAGCCATAAAGTCATATTATGTTGACTAAGCCATAAAGTCATATTATGTTGACTAAGCCATAAAGTCATATTATGTTGACTAAGCCATAAAGTCATATTATGTTGACTAAGCCATAAAGTCATATTATGTTGACGAAGCCATAAAGTCATATTATGTTGACTAATCTATAAAGTCATATTATGTTGACTAAGCCATAAAGTCATGTTATGTTGACTGAGCCATAAAGTCATGTTATATTGACTGAGCCATAAAGTCATGTTATATTACTGAGCTGTAACATATGCTGTGGGCGGCAAGTCAGCTCGTGAAGTCATGTAGACATGTGGGATCTGCGTTCACCCCTTAATAAATTGGCTGCCGGGGTTCCATGCCCCTGGAAGCTTTCTGATCCTCCCTGAAGTGGGTTCACTCATTGCCGTTACTCAAATTAATCTCTAATAAGAAATGGAAAGATCAAATGGAAATAAAATATGAAAATAGTCCCGCTCTGAGTGTTTCTGATCACCAAAAGAAATTGCCTACTGATATCTAATTGAAACCCTTATCGGGCGTTCTGTACAACTCCTTTGAACCCCACGTTTGTACCGTCTGAAGGGAGCGTTTATCTTAAAGTGTTGGAGCGATTTCACTCCACAGTACTCAAGTGTACTTTACATTTCTTGTTTTTACAGCACTTTTTTTTTCTTTCTTTTTGGGTTGATGCTGATTATAGTTGTGAAAATTGTTCCATAACTCTGCCAGAGGGCAACACGTCTGTGAAAACTCAGCCAGAGGGCAAACAGTCTGTGAAAAATCTGCCAGAGGCCAAAAAGTCTGTGAAAACTCAGTAAGAGCGCAACACGTCTGTGAAAACTCAGCCAGAGGGCAAACAGTCTGTGAAAAATCTGCCAGAGGCCAAAAAGTCTGTGAAAACTCAGTAAGAGCGCAACACGTCTGTGAAAACTCTGCCAGAGGGCCAGCAGTCTGTGAAAAATGCTTTATACCCTTGAAAGAGTTTAAATGTTTATTTCATACAGGGATTGCAGCTTGAAAACATTGCGTGGCTATCCAACAAGGACTGAAGAGGCCGGACGAGTTTGTCTGGAAACTTGGCCAACTTTGAACGATTTGAATATTCTCTCAGGCTGTTTAGTTTGCCAGGGCCCCATCAAAAGCAACAACTCTCAGGCTGTCTAGTTTGCCAGGGCCCCATCAAAATCAACAACTCTCAGGCTGTTTCGTTTGCCAGGGCCACATCAAAATCAACAACTCTCAGGCTGTTTAGTTTGCCAGGGCCCCATCAAAATCAACAACTCTCAGGCTGTCTAGTTTGCCAGCGCCCCATCAAAATCAACAACTCTCACGCTGCTTAGTTTGCCAGCGCCCCATCAAAATTAACAACTCTCATCCCATCAAAATCAACAACTCTCAGGCTGTTTAGTTTGCCAGGGCCCCATCAAAATCAACAACTCTCAGGCTGTTTAGTTTGCCAGGGCCCCATCAAAATCAACAACTCTCAGGCTGTTTAGTTTGCCCTGGTCCCATCAAAATCAACAACTCTCAGGCTGTTTAGTTTGCCAGGGCCCCATCAAAATTAACAACTCTCAGGCTGTTTAGTTTGCCAGGGCCCCATCAAAATCAACAACTCTCAGGCTGTTTAGTTTGCCAGGGCCCCATCAAAATCAACAACTCTCAGGCTGTTTAGTTTGCCAGTGCCCCATCAAAATCAACAACTCCGGAAATACATTTTCAACACTCTTGGATGTAAATAACTCCTCCATTGACACGATCTGAATAATCTTATTTTAAAAAAACAAAACAAAAAAACTACTTACTTTAAAAACAAAACAACAACCAAGAAGGAAACGTTTGAAAACAAAATTGTCTATCGGGCTACTTAGAAAATATTTGAAGACGACAGACCCTGTTATTACAGTAAAAGCTGACGGACACACATAATAAATATCATTGATAAATATCAACGTTGTTGAATTTTAGTATATCAACAATATAATCTTCATTTACATCTGATATCTCATTATCAGATCAACGTGCTTTACCAACTCTCAAACTATTACCCGCGATTAGATGCGTGAATTCATGACGCAATAGAGATTCGAAAATGCAGGGTTTCAGTTTCATGTCATAATTTTAAAAACAAATATTTAATTATTAATTTTTTTTAAAAATCGAAACACTCATTTATTCGAATACCTATTTACACGGAAAACTATATTGTACACATCTCATCACTAGCTATTAGTGTCAGACCAGTTAAGTGATATCAGTCACTTGGACATGATTAGTTTTGGTCAAGTTTGAAGTTGAATGCAAGAAGACTGCGGACCATGAGGATCAGGGTATTTGTAAACTCACTGCCCGGCCTACACCCCTGTGTTCACGTATTCTCTTCTCCCCCTTCCCCAGTCGGTACGCCATTGTCCGACCCTAACTGTACCTGGTCAAGCCAAACCTAACTGTACCTGGTCAAGCCAACCTTAACTGTGCCTGGTCAAGCCAAACCTAACTGTACCTGGTCAAGCCAACCCTAACTGTGCCTGGTCAAGCCGACCCTAACTGTACCTGGTCAAGCCAACCCTAACTGTACCTGGTCAAGCCAATCCTAACTGTACCTGGTCAAGCCAACCCTAACTGTACCTGGTCAAGCCAACCCTAACTGTACCTGGTCAAGCCAACCCTAACTGTACCTGGTCAAGCCAACCCTAACTGTACCTGGTCAAGCCGACCCTAACTGTACCTGGTCACGCCGACCCCGACAGTACCTGGTCAAGCCAATCCTAACTGTACCTGGTCAAGCCGGATAGTGAATTAATCAGTGAATGGCTGTTTCTTGTAAACCAATAGATCTCTATAATTGGAGGGGAAAAATCGTTTGATTTGTTGTTTTGTTGAAGCAATCTATTTCTAAACATCTTTAAATCCTTGACCTGTTGATAAGTAACTGTTCACAGATGTTACAATCTGAGTTAAGGGTCATAACTTGTGTTTAAAGCATTTCCCTTGGCATCTCATTTGGTGTTATCTTTTATTTAGAGTCAAATCCTTCCCTGTTTGACCAGGATCCCTATAAACACTCAATGACATTTTTTTTAATGTTGTCAGTATAGAGCCCCATCCTACCCCCCCCCGACCCACATCTCAAAGCCACATAAAAAGATATGCAACCGCTCCCTCCCCCCACACCCCCCCCCGGGGGCAATCTTGCAAGACGATTTTATCGCCAGCATTAGAGCTCGCCAAATTGCCCGCGTTCAATTTCTGGCCTGGTCGGATATAGCGTCGTCTGCTCTATCGCGGCTCTTGATCGGCCTGACGTTTGACCGTTTGCACATCCGGGAACGCTAGCGTAAAACTGCATGTTCCAGATATATCATTTTGGCAAGGGCCCAGAGAACCAGCGTCGCCACGGCCGAGACGAACAGCGTTTCTGGCCTTGTAATTTCCGCCGCTGAAGACCCGGGGCCATGTATGCAATATTGTCCGTTTCTTTAATTGTCCGAAGAGATCGTAAAGCCTCATTGTCCGCCTGTCAACACGGTCAAATCACATAACACGCGAGAACCAATCAAATCGTGAGTGCCTGCAGCTAATTTTAGCATAAAGGAAGCACATTCAAATTACAGAAATGTCCGAAATAACATTAGCGCTCGAGTTATAATTTCTTTGTTCTCTACATTCTCTCCATTTATTCAATATATTTCAATATTATATATATATATACATAATCAAGGTTCAGTTGAACCCATTGACCTCTCAGTTGCCACACGCACTATTTTCTTCTGAGTTGAGTGCCTGCCTGTCAACAAGCCTTTGATTGGTAAAAACATAAAGGAAGCCCAAATGGAAAGATACGAGCAGTGCCCCCCCCCCCCAAGGCTGTGTAAGAAACGCCTCTTGACAATCTAGAACAGTCATTGAGGCGAAAGAAGAAAGACAGCGCCTCCCCTCCCCGCCCAGAGACCCGCGGTTTGAGTTTGTTTGAGAACCTGATTAGTTTCCATTTGGTTTGTGGCGATATGTCAGGTATACGGGATCTATGGACTGCAGGTGTGGGCATGGCGGTGGACGTCAGCGGAACATGTACGGCAATGTATCAGTTGAGCATGTACGGCAATGTGTCAGTTGAGCATGTGTGGCAAGGTGTCAGTTGAACATGTATGGTAATGTGTCAGTTGAATATGTATGGCCATGTGTCAGTAGTTGAGCATGTGTGGCAATATGTCAGTAAAGCATGTATGTCAATGTGTCAGTAGTTGAGCATGTGTGGCAATATGTCAGTAAAGCATGTATGTCAATGTGTCAGTACTTGAGTATGTAACATGTATGGCAATTTGTCAGTTGAGCAGGTATGGCAATGTGTCATTAGAGCATGCATGGCAATATCTCGCCCACAGAATATGATGAACTGATAACACAAATCTAATTGTGGTGATTTTAGCTAAAGTTTTAACCCAGTACTACGGAGCCAGAGCTGTACGGATTTTTAAATTAGAATTCGTAGCTACTCCACCGCTTCTGGAGGACATCACTTACAGTTAGTGAAGAAATTCACATATTTCTTTTTATTCACAAGAGAATTGTTGTTCTAAAAAAAGGAGCTGTGTTAGATCCAGAAGCGAATTTCCTAGTATCACTGAGCATATTTTTACTTTAAGCCAAGAAATGTGTAACACATTAAGCCGTGCATAAAACCATTGATGCTGCCCGTTGTCACCACGGCATGAACTCCTTTCAAATTGGAAGTAGACAGAAAGGCTTAATGATATCAAATAAAATAATACTCAAATATTTCTGTTGGATGATGCATGCAGCCGCCCCTTTGGGATATCTCTGAGGTGCGCCCCGTAACACCACTTGACTTCATTAACTGAAGATGTTCAGTGTTCGAGTGGATAATTGAATGATACTACTGATAGTAGGCAAACTGGTAGTCGGGGGAAAAAAAAAAGGGGGGGGGGGAAGATGTTGTACATCTCGGCATGTAGAAAGATTCACATCACCAGCAGCTAACATAATCTAACCTGGTGTTCAAACATTGAAAGTGGGTTCCCGCCCCCCCCCCCTCTTTACCGTGCGCATCATCCCATATCAGCTGTGTTTGTGTGGTTGAAATGTTTGCACACACCGAGTGCCGTGGATCGCCTGACTTGGTGGAGCGCACTGCCGCAGAAAGCCCCATTCATTCAATGCTGCGATAAACACGGGAGGAATTAACCTGTTTCATTTTAAATGAGGTTGTTTTTTTTTTGTTTTTTTTTTGTTTTGTTTTGTGTTTTCTGGTGTTCATTCTAAAACTAGTCTTAATGGGCGGCATCTATGGGGCGAGACCTCAGCCAGAGACTGGAATAACACATCAATGTTGAAGTGGCAGCATTGGGGGGGGGGGGGGGGGGGGGGTATCTTGCGTCTTACAAACACAAATGTTTTGAGGCTTTAAGTACGATGAAAACAGAAAGCGATTGTAAATTTGTGTTTTCTGGTGTTCATTCTAAAACTAGTCTTAATGGGCGGCATCTATGGG
Source organism: Lymnaea stagnalis (assembly GCA_964033795.1). Lineage (NCBI taxonomy): Eukaryota > Metazoa > Mollusca > Gastropoda > Lymnaeidae > Lymnaea > Lymnaea stagnalis. The sequence continues at coordinate 438,311 of CAXITT010000303.1, read as the reverse complement.
GCGAGACCTCAGCCAGAGACTGGAATAACACATCAATGTTGAAGTGGCAGCATTGGGGGGGGGGTGGGGTGGGGGTATCTTGCGTCTTACAAACACAAATGTTTTGAGGCTTTAAGTACGATGAAAACAGAAAGCGATTGTAAATTTTCAGAGGAGCGAAATTGGTTTACGGAGAGAAACCAAGGGGCAGACGGCTGACCGGTCGACCAAGGCTGAGATGGGCGGATAAGATAGAGACAGATTTACATCAGTTTGGCGCGGAGGGGGGGGGTCCGTGGATAGAGACGAAAAGCTGCAGATCAGTATGAGTGGAAGAATGTGGTGGAGGAGGTCAGAGGCGGAGCCCTCCATGCTTGTTGTAGCGTCATAGATGATGGTGAGGCAATATTTGATTCAACTCTAAAACAAAGGACTCATCGGACTGCAGAGACGTCTAAATGCAGCGGCGTCACTGATGGGTGGGAACACACTTTGATTATATCATAAAAATTATATCATAACAGGATACCATAGCATTATATCGTCACATTATATCATACCATTTAAAGCACGAGTTACTTTCAGAGATCTTACTGGGACCGACCTCTCATCTCAATGTAGACTGGTGTCAATACGATGTTCATGAGTTGGAGGTGTGCCCAAAAACACAACCGAATTCTGAGAAATTTCCAGATAAACCGGGCTTGTTACACGGTGTGACGATAGAGAGAGAGAGAGAGAGAGAGTTTCACAGAGATATAACGAGACGTAAAGATATGTAACCGGATATAGCTTGCTGATGTTGGTGTTGTTGTTGGTGTTGTTGGTGGTTGTGGTGGTGGTGGTCTGAACATATCGATTGATTGAAGCGACGTGTAGACCACATAGGTCTTAACAATAATAAAAATAAATAATTTAAAAAATTATTAAATGTCCTGTTTACTAATTGCTATCTCATATTTATCTACACACACACACATCACACGACCACATCAAATCTGAACTATATGACACACGACTACATCAAATCTGAACCATATGACATCCATCAATTCAATTTTTAAAAAAAGGTACGCTGTTTAATGCCAACCCCTTCATTCTTTCATATGCACATGTGTGTCCTCACGTCCAACATCATTCTTTCATATGCACATGTGTGTCTTCATGTTCAACATCACTCTCATCGTGCGGGCCAGGAGGGACACACGCTTTGTATGCAGGCCAGCGAAATTCACAAATCATGCCCAGCGCCTTTGACGCCATGTTCTACATCAACTAAGTCAGACTTGCCAGGATGATGCTGGCCTAAGCGGATGCCTTGAGAATGTAGCCTTGCACAATATGAGGGAACATGTAGCCCTTCAATGTGAAGGAGCAGACTTTACAATGTACTAATGTAGCCCTTCAATGTGAAGGAGCAGACTTTACAATGTACTAATGTAGCCCTTCAATGTGAAGGAACAGACTTTACAATGTACTAATGTAGCCCTTCAATGTGAAGGAGCAGACTTTACAATGTACTAATGTAGCCCTTCAATGTGAAGGAACAGACTTTACAATGTACTAATGTAGCCCTTCAATGTGAAGGAACAGACTTTACAATGTACTAATGTAGCCTTGCAATGTGAAGGAACAGACTTTACAATGTACTAATGTAGCCTTGCAATGTGAAGGAACAGACTTTACAATGTACTAATGTAGCCTTGCAATGTGAAGGAACAGACTTTACAATGTACTAATGTAGCCTTGCAATGTGAAGGAACAGACTTTACAATGTACTAATGTAGCCTTGCAATGTGAAGGAACAGACTTTACAATGTACTAATGTAGCCTTGCAATGTGAAGGAACAGACTTTACAATGTACTAATGTAGCCTTGCAATGTGAAGGAACAGACTTTACAATGTACTAATGTAGCCTTGCAATGTGAAGGAACAGACTTTACAATGTACTAATGTAGCCTTGCAATGTGAAGGAACAGACTTTACAATGTACTAATGTAGCCTTGCAATGTGAAGGAACAGACTTTACAATGTACTAATGTAGCCTTGCAATGTGAAGGAACAGACTTTACAATGTACTAATGTAGCCTTGCAATGTGAAGGAACAGACTTTACAATGTACTAATGTAGCCTTGCAATGTGAAGGAACAGACTTTACAATGTACTAATGTAGCCTTGCAATGTGAAGGAACAGACTTTACAATGTACTAATGTAGCCTTGCAATGTGAAGGAACAGACTTTACAATGTACTAATGTAGCCTTGCAATGTGAAGGAACAGACTTTACAATGTACTAATGTAGCCTTGCAATGTGAAGGAACAGACTTTACAATGTACTAATGTAGCCTTGCAATGTGAAGGAACAGACTTTACAATGTACTAATGTAGCCTTGCAATGTGAAGGAGCAGACTTTACAATGTACTAATGTAGCCTTGCCATGTGAAGGAACAGACTTTACAATGTACTAATGTAGCCTTGCCATGTGAAGGAGCAGACTTTACAATGTACTAATGTAGCCTTGCCATGTGAAGGAACAGACTTTACAATGTACTAATGTAGCCTTGCCATGTGAAGGAACAGACTTTACAATGTACTAATGTAGCCTTGCAATGTGAATGAACAGACTTTACAATGTACTAATGTAGCCTTGCAATGTGAAGGAACAGACTTTACAATGTACTAATGTAGCCTTGCAATGTGAAGGAACAGACTTTACAATGTACTAATGTAGCCTTGCCATGTGAAGGAGCAGACTTTACAATGTACTAATGTAGCCTTGCAATGTGAAGGAACATACTTTACAATGTACTAATGTAGCCTTGCAATGTGAATGAACAGACTTTACAATGTACTAATGTAGCCTTGCCATGTGAAGGAACAGACTTTACAATGTACTAATGTAGCCTTGCCATGTGAAGGAACAGACTTTACAATGTACTAATGTAGCCTTGCAATGTGAAGGAACAGACTTTACAATGTACTAATGTAGCCTTGCAATGTGAAGGAACAGACTTTACAATGTACTAATGTAGCCTTGCCATGTGAAGGAACAGACTTTACAATGTACTAATGTAGCCTTGCAATGTGAATGAACAGACTTTACAATGTACTAATGTAGCCTTGCAATGTGAATGAACAGACTTTACAATGTACTAATGTAGCCTTGCAATGTGAAGGAACAGACTTTACAATGTACTAATGTAGCCTTGCAATGTGAAGGAACAGACTTTACAATGTACTAATGTAGCCTTGCCATGTGAAGGAACAGACTTTACAATGTACTAATGTAGCCTTGCAAGGTGAGAACACATATTTTAGGCCCTCACGTGAGGACCGTAGGCGGCCCCCAAAGTTTGTGGTCATTATTGGTGCCGCTGTAACCTCTTGAACGATGTTCTAACATCTTTTGTCCCTGGACTTTAGCTCAGAAAAAAGTGAGTTCAATATGTCGTTGGAGATGTCTGCTCCATTCGTGGCTTTACTCCAACTCGACTCCAACTCTACTCCGTTTCTACTCCGACTCTATATTCCAACTCTATTCCAACTCTACCCCGGCTCTATACCCCAACTCTACCCCAAATCTACTCTAACTCTACTCCAACTCTGCTCTAACTCGACTCAGACTCTATACTCCAACTATACTCCGGATCTACTCTAACTCTACTCCGCCTATACTCCGACTCTACTCCGGCTATGCCCCGGCTAAGACCATGCAGACAACGACTCTGTAACTCCGATGTCTCCGCTGCTCAGGGTTCAGAGTTCATCATATCACCACGGTCTCTAAGACCTATCACCCTTGAATAGATCTTCACTTGGAATGCGTGGTACAAAGAAATCAGCAGAAAAAAAAAACTAGAGAACAAAAACACGTGTAAGAAAAAGCAGACGTCAGATTGTACAGGAGTTCCCTGGATCGGGTGTTCGTTATAATCTCTGAGATTAGTGCGGGACTAAGGGCCAGGTCTGACTGCTAGGATTCAATTATATAGAGCGTTGAGAAATTTAAGTCAAGTGAAAGCAAAAAGAAAGACTGCTAAAATAGCATGGATACAAGCGCTATACAAGTATTCAATCAATCAATCTAATTCGTGGACAAAAAAATTCTTGTAAATGTTGAGTGTTTAGGAACACTCTATTACACTAGTGGACAAAAATATCTTATACATGTTGAGTGTTTAGGGACACTCTATTTAACTAGTGGACACAAATATCTTATACATGTTGAGTTTTAGGGACACTCTATTTAACTAGTGGACACAAATATCTTATACATGTTGAGTGTTTAGGGACACTCTATTACACTAGTGGATACAAATATCTTATACATGTTGAGTGTTTAGGGACACTCTATTTAACTAGTGGACACAAATATCTTATATGGGTTGTATGCTTTCCTTTCCTTGGTTCGCCTCTGATGTTTTATATCTTAGACACATACAGGTCAGTGTTTATATATGGGTGTTGTCTAATATGAAGACAAGTTTAGCAAGTAAATGAAATGATTGAATTGTCAAAGGTCAAGTAGAATAACGCATGAAAAGGGTCAAAGGTCACAAGTCGTGTGAACATCATCTTCAGAGAACTAAGTCTCTCACAGGCCAGATTACGTCACATGGCAAGTCTTTCATGGGACAGATTATATCACATTAAAGGTCTCTCATAAGACAGATTACGTCACATTGCAAGTCTCTGATAGGCCAGATTACGTCACATTGCAAGTCTCTGATAGGCCAGATTACGTCACATTGTAAGTCTCTGATAGGCCAGATTACGTCACATTGCAAGTCTCTGATAGGCCAGATTACATCACATTGTAAGTCTCTCACAGGCCAGATTACGTCACATTGCAAGTCTCTGATAGGCCAGATTACATCACATTGTAAGTCTCTCACAGGCCAGATTACGTCACATTGCAAGTCTCTGATAGGCCAGATTACATCACATTGTAATTCTCAAATGCCAGATTACATCACATTATAAGTCTCTGATAGGCCAGATTATATCACATTGTAAGTCTCTCATAGGTCAGATTACATCACATTGAAAGTCTCTCATAGGTCAGATTACATCACATTGTAAGTCTCTATAGACCAGATTACATCACATTGTAAGTGTCTCATAGGCCAGATTACATCACATTGTAAGTCTCTCATAGGCCAGATTACATCACATTGCAAGTCTCTGATAGGCCAGATTACATCACATTGTAAGTCTCTCACAGGCCAGATTACGTCACATTGCAAGTCTCTGATAGGCCAGATTACATCACATTGTAAGTCTCTCACAGGCCAGATTACGTCACATTGCAAGTCTCTGATAGGCCAGATTACATCACATTGTAATTCTCAAATGCCAGATTACATCACATTATAAGTCTCTGATAGGCCAGATTATATCACATTGTAAGTCTCTCATAGGTCAGATTACATCACATTGAAAGTCTCTCATAGGTCAGATTACATCACATTGTAAGTCTCTATAGACCAGATTACATCACATTGTAAGTGTCTCATAGGCCAGATTACATCACATTGTAAGTCTCTCATAGGCCAGATTACATCACATTGTAAGTGTCTCATAGGCCAGATTACATCACATTGTAGTTACTGTGGATTTTTTAGCTGATGTGCAAACTGCCCATTTAAAATGGAACACATTGAAATAAATTAAACACATTGAAATAAATTAAACACATTGAAATAAATTAAACACATTGAAATAAATTAAACACTTTGAATAAATCATTCTATATCCGTGTTATTTTATGGAAAAGAAATATTTGGGGGAGGGGGACATGGGGGGAATGGAAGTGATGGAAGCTCATGTAGGGCTTTGGCCCGCCAGCCTCACCACTTCCTTCCACTCAGACCTAAACGGGTGCTTTTCTTTTCTGCCTGCTTTGATTCCCAGCCGCTGTAGATCTTTTACCACATCCGTCAACCCCTCTAAGCCTAGGTCCGCCTTTGAGCCATTTCCATCTGGGGTTTGGGTGGTGCACCCTCTTCACTCCTCTGTCATTGTGGGCATCGGGGGGAGGGGGGGTCACGGGGGTAGGGATGGAAGGGGGCGGAAACCCCACAGTACATAACTTACCTGAATGGTCCAGATTGTCGTAGGCACTAACCATAAAAAGCAAACACTGGGAGGAATTTCAGCTATCGGCAGGAATTCGTAAGAAACTTGAGCGAGGATAATTGATACACGGAATCGATCTCGCCAAAAGTAAGGCGGCTATGCAAACATATACTTGAATGAACCGAATCGATTCTTTGGTATCGTCCTCATCGTTCGAAGCGCCCAGCACTGTCAAACTTGCCGCGCTACGCGGCGAGTCTCAAAGCATGGGGATGATTAGCAGTGGTTCAAGTACTGAGGCACACGGGTAAGCTGTGTATCCCGCGTGTATGTTGGAACGGAGCAGAGAAAGAAACTGAGACAAACAGAGATAGACAGAGAGAAACAGACACACAGAGAGAAACACGGAGAGAGTGCAAAACACATAGAGAGAAATAGAGAAACAGAGAGCGAGAGAAACAGAGATTGAGAGAAACGGGGAGAGAAAGCAACAGATAAACAGGGAGAAACACAAAGAGAGAGAGAGAGAGAGAGAGAGAGAGAAACGGGGAGAGAAAGCAACAGATAAACAGGGAGAAACACAAAGAGAGAGAGAGAGAGAGAGAGAGAAATAAAATTGATGCCTCCATCAAAATAACTTTTTACAAAAAAAATAATGTATATTTTTTATTAAGTTTGTAACAGCAAGCAGACGAATTGTAAGATATTTTGAAGGCGGTTGAAACAGACAGCAGACACTGTTGAGTAAAGAATATGATCATGACGCCAACCGATATTTTGTGACGTTAAAAAAAAAAAATTATTCACACCCTTGTATTGAACCTGCCATCGTTCAAGTTTAAACGGTGCTTCTAAAGGGGAGGTGAGGGGGGAGAAGAGAGGAGGGAGGGAGAAACAGTAACTATAAACCTTGTTTTAATTCCTAATAGAGTTTTTAATGATCACGTCCGAGTTTTTGGCTTGACCAATATCATTCCTGATCTCGTCAGCGTCGATGGTCGCAACATCAAATACAAAATATCAATATGTGCGGAAATTTAAATGATAACGTATTGTGTCAACAATCTATAAAAAACTTTTTTTTTTTTTTTAAGTAAAAAATCGGTGTGAAATTTTCGACTCCGACGGCTGTGACGTCACATAAAAACTTCGACTTTGATGTAAAATTAAAAAAATGCGACTCCAACTTCAGATAAAAAGTTCGACTCCGACGCCAAATAAAAACTTCGACTCCGTCATCAAATGAAAACTTCGACTCAGACGTCAAATAAAAAAAACTTCGACACCGATGTCAAATTCCGACTCCGTAGCTTCGTACTGGTCGCTACTTTTGGCAAGACGCTAAATAAAACCCGGAGTCGCGTCAGATGCAGATTTTATGGGCCGAAGAAAGCCCACCGGGCTGCTGTTCACGGGCCGGAGAAAGCCCACCGGCTGATGTTTATGGGCAACATGCCCGCTGGGTGTCTGTCAGCCCGTGAAAAGGTTATTTTGATTTATCGAGTGATCTGCCCTCTCTGAATATCTCAACTCTAAATCAGGTAGGTAAAGAATAGGCTGGGGATGGGGATGGGGGGGGAGGGGGGAGGAGGACTACGTAGTGGTGGTGGAGGGGGGGATGGTTGACAATGTCCGGCTGATGTTTATGGGCAACATGCCCGCTGGGTGTCTGTCAGCCCGTGAAAAGGTTATTTTGATGTATCGAGTGATCTGCCCTCTCTGAATATCTCAACTCTAAATCAGGTAGGTAAAGAATAGGCTGGGGATGGGGATGGGGGGGGAGGTGGGAGGAGGACTACGTAGTGGTGGTGGAGGGGGGTATGGTTGACAATGACACGGCCGATGTATCTGAGGTGAGACATTATTCTAGCACAGTGGTTCCCAACATTCCTAATGCCGTGACCCTTTAATACAGCTCCTCGTGTTAAGGCGACCCCCAACCACAAATTTATTTTCGTTGCTACTTCATAACTGTAGAGTATATGTGTTTTCCGATGGTCTTAGGCGACCCCCGTGAAAGGGTCGTTCGACCCCCAAGGGCCCGCGACTCACAGGTTAAGAACCACTGTTCTAGTGTCTGGGGGAGGGGGGGACACGGTCGGGGGTCTTAGCTAGTCTTCTTACAGACTAATTGTCTACAGGGTCCACGTCTGAGACACTAAAGATACCAGATCGACGTCACTGGAACACAATTGTGTATTACCATACAAGCATCGGACTGTACATTTGTTTTGACTTACGAACATTTCAACACAATCGTGATGGACTTTGCACGGGGGGGGTGGGGGCTTGTGGGGGGGGAGAGGGGTGTGTGCGCTGTACCCTTTCGGTAGAGATGCCTGCAAGAACTTACCGTTGATAATGTTGTCTATCAAAAGAGTGAACTTCCAGATGAGTATCAAATGTCAACACACAACGTATATGGTCAACGTTAAAGTTACGAAGGTTATGAGTCAAAGCATTGAAATGAACTTTTGACTACTAAGTCAACAGCACAGTGTGTGTGTAGTAGTAGTAGTAGGTTAGTGCTGGATTCGTTACACGCCATTGGATTGTAATCGTGTTTTGCCTTAACGTCTTTGGATTGTAATCGTGTTTTGCCTTAACGTCATTGGATTGTAATCGTGTTTTGCCTTAACGTCATTGGATTGTAATCGGGTTTTGCCTTAACGTCATTGGATTGTAATCGTGTTTTGCCTTAACGTCATTGGATTGTAATCGTGTTTTGCCTTAACGTCATTGGATTGTAATCGTGTTTCGCCTTAACGTCATTGGATTGTAATCGTGTTTTGCCTTAACGTCATTGGATTGTAATCGTGTTTCGCCTTAACGTCATTGGATTGTAATCGTGTTTTGCCTTAACGTCATTGGATTGTAATCGTGTTTCGCCTTAACGTCATTGGATTGTAATCGTGTTTTGCCTTAACGTCATTGGATTGTAATCGTGTTTCGCCTTAACGTCATTTGATCCAAAATAACAATGTGCCCAAACGCAAACTGAGACAAACACGATATCGCCGTTTATAGCAAAACCGAGACACGCTGTTCATAGACGCAGCGAGACACACCAGGCAACACTGTTTATATTATAAACCCACCGAGACTCACCACCCATCAGTTCATAGACCCACTGGGACACATTGTTCATAGACCCACTGGGACACACTGTTCATAGACCCACTTAGAAACACTGTTCATAGACCGACTGGGACACATTGTTCATAGACCCACTGGGATACACTGTTCATAGACCCACTTAGACACACTGTTCATAGACCGACTGGGACACATTGTTCATAGACCCACTGGGACACACTGTTCATAGACCCACTGGGACACACTGTTCATAGACCCACTGGGACACATTGTTCATAGATCCACTGGGACACACTGTTCATAGACCCACTGGGACACACTGTTCATAGACCCACTGGGACACATTGTTCATAGACCCACTGGGACACATTGTTCATAGACGCACTGGGACACATTGTTCATAGACCCACTGGGACACACTGTTCATAGACAGACTGTAGTTATAGCGACATGTCTGACACTTGCAGCTGGCACAAGGAGCCAAAGTTGACTCAAACACGTACCATTTAAAGTGAATGTATAAATACAATAAAAAAAGACCCTAATTAGCACAAGAATGTCTTATCCGACGCGAGCCGCCCTGAGGTGAGAATGTTATAGTGCCCGCCAAACCTCGGGCGGGCGACATGCAAGGGACTCCACCACCAGGGGGACAATCGAACAAGGAAAACTATAAAAACTGCCGGCATTGAAAGTCATCCACCCTATTGACCCAGCGGCAAACTCTGGCCGTGTGAAGTTAAAAAATGGTGGGTCTACAATGGTGGGTCTACAATGGTGGGTCTCCAAGGGTGGGTCTATGCTCCCTTTGGGCTCCACGAATGGCAAACATAAAATAATAAAGATACGTTAAATGTGCCTTAGCGTACCTGTCCACCGCCGTAACACCGCAACTGCACACCACCGTAACTGTCTGTCAACAACTGTAACTGTCCACCACCGTAACTGTCCACAACTGTAACTGTCCACCACCGTAACTGTCCACAACTGTAACTGTCCATCACTGTAACTGTCCATCGCCGTAACAGCCCACCACCGTCACTGTCCACCACCACTTTTATAAAGCCTGCTCACTTCCTATAATCATCCATCAAGTATAAGTAGGTATGGAATATCTATTGTTCGTGTCTGTGGCGCATATTAAGATTCATATCTACTTGGTTCAATAATTTTCAACCATTCCATCATAGTGGTACGCCTTCATCATTATGCCTGGGAATCGTGGGGTGGAAGGGGGTATTTCGAGTCGTCAAAAGCACACATCCCACAACGGCAGTGGCGTATCGCGGTCTGCATCACGGGAGGGGAACCTGCGGCCTAAAGGTGAGGCCTTTCTAGTGAGACCATTCAAGTGAGGCCTTTCTAGTGAGGCCATTCAAGTGAGGCGTTCCTAGTGAGACCCCTCAATTGAGGCCTTTCTAGTGAGACCATTCAAGTGAGGCCTTTCTAGTGAGACCCTTCAATTGAAGCCTTTCTAGTGAGACCTTTCAAATGAGGCCAAATGAGACCTTCCTAGTGAGACCTTTCAAGTGAAGCCTTTCTGGTGAGACCTTTCAAGTGAGGCTTTTCTAGTTAGACCTTTTCAAGTGAGGCCTCTCTAGTGAGACCTTTAAAATGAGACCTTTCAAGTGAGGCCTTTTTACTGAAATTAAAAAAAAACAGAACATAACTATTCAAATGCTTTCCCAAAGTAAACAATACATGCCAGACACAAATAAGACATGAAACTGTTGGTTAGCTTACAATCAACACAGCTGGCACTTCATGACGTTCGTTCCTCTACCAAATGGTGGACATACATTATATAATATCGAACATAGAATACACTATGTGTGTTTGTGTGTGTGTAACTAACCAATTCTGTTGAATGCGGACTCAGATTACAGACACATGAATGCGAGTCTCCAACATGAATAGGTTCCCCTCCCCGTGTCAGTTCTATATTAAAACCAGGGCTCGTGTCATGAAATGACTTTAAAGGGAGGGTGGGGGNGGAAATCAACCTGGGTAGTGGAGATGGACAAGTATTTTAAAGATAAGCTCTTTTATGTTTTTTGGAACTGTAAAAATTAACTCTTTTTTTTTTTTTAAATGTTTTTATTTTATTTATTACAATTTTTTATTTTGTTTTTGTTTTTTCTGGTGGGGGTGGGTGGGTGCGCTTGTTGTGGGTCTGGACTTTTCAACCCAAACTTTGAATCTACCACTGCGGGCCGCCTTTGACGGGGGAGACCAATGTCCTAAACATACGCCAACCGTGCACTGTGACAGCGATCGTTGGCTCGTTTCGGACATCACTCATCTGTGGTCAGTGTGGCAGGGGCTGGGGGTTGGGGGGGAGGGGGGAATGCTGCCCCAAGTACACAGCGCCTTAAACTACGCCTGCACTGAACGACCTCATCCTCCACGCGCTAATACTGTTTTAATCCCAAGGCTAACTCCAACACGCGGTGGGCGTGACACCCATTCTTCTAGCGTCTCCCACCTATTGTACCCTCTCAGTCACCAGTCGATGGGATCACTGGTAAAATCGGGGGATCTCACCACACCTCAGAGCGACACGATCAAAGAAATGGTTTGGCCATAAGTCTTCTTCAAGAAATCTTTTGTCATATTTTAATTGACTAACGATTGAAATTTTTTTAATTTTCTTTTTAAAAAAGGGAGTGCATAAAGCTAACAAGAGAATTGGGAAATAGTAAATATTATTTTGTATAATTACTTCAAAATTGATTATTAAAGCCTCTGAGATTTTCAGATATGGGTAAACACTAAGAGATACTGTAAACGTACGTCTGAACTAGATATGTCAAGTTCATAATTAGGAGCAGGCTCGCACAACTCCAAATGTAAGGCGGGGGCGTAAGACTTTATGAACAACTTGTGCGGGCCGAAAGAAGATAGGACCGGGGGGAAAGCTATAAAGAAAATAATAAGAATAAGGAATATTTCGTTACTTCGTGGGCCGCAAAGTGCGTGCTGGTGGGCCGCAGATGGCCCGCGGGACGTATGTTGTGCAGGCCTGAATTAGAGAGAACAACACCAACAAAAAAAAACAAAAAAAAAACCCCTTTCATGTTGTTACTGGAGAGACGCTGGTTGCAGTGTTGACATCAGACCTGTCATCCAGTGAATAATTTCAATCGGTTGTGGGGCCCCACGGGGAGAGTGGAAGGGGGGATGGGGAAGCAGGGGGAGGGGGAGGTAGATTAACTTTGTAGTCTTGTTAGAGGGCGTGTGTGCTGTGTGTGTGTGTGCGTGAAAACCTTCACTCACTCTCACACACCTAATACATACACTGAGGGCATGGGGATGTGGTGGATTGACCTATACATTCATCAGTATGTGTGTGTGGTGGGTTGACCTATACATACATCAGTGTGTGTGTGGTGGGTTGACCTATACATACATCAGTGTGTGTGTGTGTGGTGGGTTGACCTATACATACATCAGTGTGTGTGTGGTGGGTTGACCTATACATACATCAGTGTGTGTGTGGTGGGTTGACCTATACATACATCAGTGTGTGTGTGTGGTGGGTTGACTTACACATACATCAGTGTGTGTGTGTGTGGTGGGTTGACCTCTACATACATCAGTGATTTAGAGCTTGCTCTGTATTTTGGATTGTCCCATGCCATTGAGTGCTTCATTTTTGTGAACTCAAACAACCCCCAGAGCCTCGCTTCTGTATCAGTGCCCCACAGCGTTATTCAGTGCCCCCCCCCAGCGTTATTCAGTGCCCCCCACAGCGTTATTCATTTTTTTACTTGAATCAAACCCTTACCCCGCCCCCTCCCCCCCCCCAGCGTTATTCAGTGCCCCCCACAGCGTTATTCAGTGCCCCCCACAGCGTTGTTCAGTGCCCCCCACAGCGTTGTTCAGTGCCCCACACAGCGTTGTTCAGTGCCCCACACAGCGTTGTTCTCCTTTCATTGTAGTTCTTTATTTTATTTGTGTGCGGGGGCCCAACAACGCAACCCGAATACACAACTGTCCGGCGCTCACAACATGTTTCACGCATCACGTGACCTATACCTTCCTGTCCTCCTTTGCAAAGTACACGTCACACAGAGGTCTTTTTTTTTAATTTTAAATTTACATTAGTTCTACTTTCTTGATACGAATATTTCCCCGAACATGGCAATGTTCAAACGTATGCACTTTCCAGCAACTCCTCCCTGAGACTCGTGGAACGTTGTGGCTGGGACACCTGAACGTCGTTAGGCGGCTGCCACCATAGATGTGCCCATATGCCACGTCAAACAAGGGCCTCCGAGTGCGGCTGGGGGAGGGGAGGGGAGGGAGGGAGGGAGGGGAGGGTACGTCATCCTTACAAAACTTTTTACCTCTAATGACGTCATCTTTGCTTCGTCCTTCACTTCCTCAAAGAATCGCAATTCAATCCACAAGTAATCGTATGTGACCATGCTTCTCGTCAAATAGTTCACCTGGTATCGATCCTTTACACAGAAAACAAAGCGATGTCGATACATTCGATCTTCTCCCCCACCCCACGTCCGGAATTAAGCCACGATACCCTCCATCTCCCCCCTCCCCCCTTGTCCCTCTCGAAGCTTTATTAAGCGGAGTAGCTCCTACGGTATTTACCTATGGATCAGTGTCTGCAGGAATACGCCTAGAATTAATCTCTGCCTGAGCACAGGGGCATACTGGGGGTTTGGCATAAAGTTACGTGATAGATGTGGTGTGTGGTGGGCTATGTGGTGACTTGTGGGTACATCAGTGTGTGTGTGTGTCAGTGCGTGTGAGAGTGGTGATGGTGTGACTTGTACGTACATCAGAATGTGTTGGGGGTGTGGGGTGGCTTGTACGTACATCACGATGTGTTGGGGGTGTGGGGTGACTTGTACGTACATCAGGATGTGTTGGGGGTGTGGGGTGACTTGTACGTACATCAGAATGTGTTGGGGTGTGGGGTGGCTTGTACATACATCAGGATGTGTTGGGGGTGTGTTGGGGATGTGGCGTGACTTGTACGCACATCAGGATGTGTCGGGGGTGTGGGGTGGCTTGTACGTACATCAAGATGTGTTGGGGATGTGGCGTGACTTGTACGTACATCAGGATGTGTTGGGGATATGGCGTGACTTGTACGTACATCAGGATGTGTCGGGGGCGTGCGGTGGCTTGTACGTACAACAGCGTTTCTTTGTATGTCGTGGGTGGACCTATCCATACATCAGTGTGTGTTTGTGGTGGGGTACAGGGCGAATTTGTATTCAGATAAACATTACAATATTACATTAAGTTTGTAACATCATTCTTCAAATTTGAGCTCAACTATTTTTTTTTTTAAATGGCAGAAATTTTTTGCTTAGAAGCACATCATGTGAACTCGGGTACAGCAGTAGGAATAAGATACTGACTTGTTCACACCAAATTATCGTGCACCACATACATATTGACATATTCACTACCACACACACATGTTGACATATTCACTATTACACACACATAATGACATCTTTCCTACCACACACACATGTTGACATATTCACTACCACACACTTATGTTGACATATTCAATACCACACACATATGTTGACATATTCACTACCACACACACATGTTGACATATTCACTACCACACACACATGTTGACATATTCACTACCACACACATATGTTGACATATTCACTACCACACACATATGTTGACATATTCACTACCACACACACATTTGTTGACATATTCACTATCACACACACATAATGATATCTTCCCTACCACACACACATGTTGACATTTTCCCTACCACGCACACATGTTGACATATTCACTATCACACACACATAATGACATCTTCCCTACCACACACACATGTTGACATATTCACTACCACACACACATGTTGACATATTCACTACCACACACACATGTTGAAATATTCACTACCACACACACATGTTGACATATTCACTACCACACACACATGTTGACATATTCACTACCACACACACATGTTGACATATTCACTACCACACACACATGTTGACATATTCACTACCACACACACACATGTTGACATATTCACTACCACACACACATGTTGACATATTCACTACCACACACACACATGTTGACATATTCAGTACCACACACACACATGTTGACATGTTAACTACCACACACACATGTTGACATGTTAACTACCACACACACATGTTGACATGTTAACTACCACACACACATGTTGACATGTTAACTACCACACACACATGTTGACATGTTAACTACCACACACACATGTTGAAAAAAATCAAAACCTAAGAATCTTTTTTTATAAAGTGGTGGATGAAGGATATATTAGATGAAGGATGTGTTAGATGAATGATGTGATAGAAAAAGGATATGTTGGATGAAAGATGTGGTAGATGAAGGATATGTTAGATGAAAGATGTGGTATATGAAAGATTTGGTAGATGAAGGATGTATTAGATGAAGGATGTGTTAGATGAAGGATGTGTTAGATGAAGGATGTGTTAGATGAAGGATGTGTTAGATGAAGGATGTGTTAGATGAAGGATGTGTTAGATGAAGGATGTGTTAGATGAAGGATGTGATAGAAAAAGGATGTGTCAGATGAAGGATGTGTCACAAGAAGGATGTTTTAGATGAAGGGTGTGTTAGATATGAAGGATGTGTTAGAAGAAGGATGTTTCAGATGAAGGATCTGTTAGATGAATGATGTGATAGAAGAAGGATGTGTCAGATGAAGGATGTGTTAGATGAATGATGTGATAGAAGAAGGATGTGTCAGATGAAGGATGTGTTAGATGAAGGATGTATCAGAGGAAGGATGTGTCACAAAAAGGATGTTTTAGATGAAGGATGTGGTAGATGGAGGATGTGGTAGATGGAGGATGTGGTAGATGGAGGATGTGTTAGATGGAGGATGTGTTAGATGGAGGATGTTGTAGATGGAGGATGTGGTAGATGGAGGATGTGGTAGATGAAGGATGTGTCAGATGGAGGATGTGTCAGATGGAGGATGTGTTAGATGAATGATGTGATAGAAGAAGGATGTGTCAGATGAAGGATGTGTTAGATGAATGATGTGGTAGATGGAGGATGTGGTAGATGGAGGATGTGTCAGATGAAGGATGTGTCAGATGAAGGATGTGTTAGATGAAGGATGTATCAGATGAAGGATGTGTCAGATGAAGGATGTTTTAGATGAAGGATGTGGTAGATGGAGGATGTGGTAGATGGAGGATGTGGTAGATGGAGGATGTGTTAGATGGAGGATGTGGTAGATGGAGGATGTGGTAGATGGAGGATGTGGTAGATGGAGGATGTGGTAGATGGAGGATGTGGTAGATGAAGGATGTGTCAGCGCCCTTTTATCAAATCATCAGGTAAACTTAAACCAACGTTCTTGAACCGTTCTGAACAGGACACTTCTGTTGACCAATGGCGTTCGTTTCCCTCTAGACCCCTCGCTGTTCTAATTATGACGTAATTATTGCGTTCAACGAAAGAGTTTTCTATGTGTCCATATCAAATTCGTTGATTGTATTTGTGGAGGTCTGGCAATCCATTGTTATATCATGGTCTATAATGGACGGTCATCCATCATTGATGTATTCGCGCGTAGGGGCGTCTGCAAGACGTAAACTTAAGTCTCTGCGTCGAGCGTGCATTTGGGTTTCTAGCGGTAGAGTCGTCGGAGAGGGGCGGGTCGGATCAGTGATGTCTATGACGGTTTGCAAAGGTGTGTTGTGTTGTGTTGCGTTGTGTTGTGCTGACTTGTTCCAACATACCATAATGTCATTTTGTTGTGTTGTGTAAGCTAACTAGTTCCAACATACCATACTGTCATAATTTCATTATGTTTTAACTTGTTGCAACATACCATGCTGTCTTAATGTGGTGCTAACTTGTTACAACATACCATTATGTCATTATTTTGTTATGTTGTGTCACTGAATACGCTGTGTGCCGCGGATGCAGTGATGTGGCTCAAAGATAATGAATCAGATCTGAATGAGTCTGCTTCTCTATGTAGATGTGAATTAAATTATTTGAAGCAACACTATCATAGACTACTGCTTCATTAAATGTTCAACTACATTAATTGGGTGCTTTAACATAATGTAACACATAAATGTGTAGTACTAAATAGTGTCACTTTTAAAATTCGTATGTGCTACCATTGTAGTGTAATGCTCCTGTGGTGTGCTACAATTTATAATGTAAGCGATCTGTCACGATTATAAATTGTTCTTAGTTCACAATTTCTACAAGCGGTTCTCAACCTGTAGGTAGTGATCCTTTTTGGGGGTCGAACGACCCTTACACAGGTTTGACCTAAGACCACCGGAAAGCATGCTCATGAAGTGGCAACGGAAATAACTGTTGGGGTGAGGCTACACCAGAACATGAGGAAATGTAAAAAAAGGGTCGCGGCGTTAGGTGTTTGAGAACCCCTAATTTATACTGTACCAACTATAACAACAACAAAAACGCTCGATTCATAACATTTGGTTAGTTTCAAGGACCGTTCGTTAATGAGACAACGGAGAGAGACAGTTGGAATCATAAGCTTGAATGATCACCGTTTCATCATTACAACCAAGTGATCTGCTCTTCAAACGCTTAAGTGGATATCACCGACAATCCTCGAGCCTTACGGTGACTTATCGATCACCCGAGGACGCATGTCTATTGATTACTCATTCGATTTGACGGCCCGCACACAACGCCACACGGGTCTGAAACTTGTGACGTCTTTGGGCCGGAATCATTTCTGACCGATGGAACAACGGAGATTCTCGCGGTTGGCCCTAGCCGGCCGTCAAACTTTAGAAAGGGAATTGTTTTTTTAAATATTTTTTTTCTTTTTCGAGCAGGGGGCGAGCAGAAAACCGCCACAAAGACGGGTCTGTTGTCACACAAGGGGGTGGGGGTGGGGGGTGCGTGGGAGTACGGAACATTCAGAGTACGGAGGCCTCGTGGCCATTACTCTGGTTTCAGAATAGGTCTCACCTGTCCATGACTCCCTTACGGTCTGGTGGCTATTGGGAGACACCATCCAGGGATGGTTGGATGTAATCACCCGTTTTTTGCCCGGCGGTTTGATAGATTTATGAAGCTGACTTCATTGATGGGCCCCTGAAGGATGGGAGCGGGGGGGGGGGAGGGGCTATTTCCCGGCCCCTCGGATTGAAAAACAACATTTTTTGGAGGGATTTTTTTTTCGGTGACCAAGACAGGGTTCATAAATTATCTCCCTTCAAGGTCGTTAGTAATAAAGCAGATGCGTTACGCTCTTGGTAAAAACGCAGTTTTGTTTGTTTGTTTGTTTGTTTGTTTGTTTGTTTTTGTCATAATGTCTGGCTGTAAATAGAAAGCAAAACCCTCTAAAACTGTCCTACCATACAGCTGTGTCTACTACTTGTCGTAGGGACCTCGCAGCTCCCGCGTGTTGCAAATAGGTGGCCTCACCATGACAAGGGGTTTCAACGTTGAAACGGGTGTCAGGCGTCAGGTTGATCTTGTTCAACTTTCAAAGTGAACATTTATCAACAGTATAATTGCGGGACCTTACCCCGTGTAATACCACGCTAAAATCTGGGGGGGGGGGGTACTGCACTGAACCCTAAGTTCCACCTTGTAGTTCAGGAATTGGCTATAAATGGAATATATATATATTAGAGGCCGACCGAATTTCGGGTTCGGCTTCGGTTTCGGCACCGAAAGTGGCGATTTTATCACTTTCGGCCAAGTTTCGGTTTCGGCCGAAACTGAAAAGTTAACTTTCGGCTTAATTTCGGTTTCGGCCGAAAGAAAAAAGTTAACTTTCGGTTTTTCTTCGGTTTCGGCCGAAATTGACTTAGACTTTCGGCCATCCGGCCGAAAGTGACTCAGGTTTTAAGTCATTTAATACTCAGCGAAAGCGATATTTAATAACAAACTATGCGACATTTAAGAGCAAATTAAGCGATCAATGAGAATAAACTAAAGGATATTTAACAACAATCTAAGGGACATTTAAGAACAAACTAAACGATCTTTAAAACAAACTAAGCGATCTTTTATAACAAACTGAACGATCTTAAAGAACAAACTAAACGATTTTTAAGACCGAACTAAATGATCTTTAAGAACAAAACAAATGATCTTTAATAGTAAACTAAATGATTTATAAGAATAAACTAAGCTATCTTTAACAGAAAACTAAATGTTCTATAGGAACAAACTAAACAATCTTTAACAACAAACTAAACAATCTTTAACCAAAAACTAAGCAATCTTTAACAACAAACTAAACGATCTTTAACAACAAACTAAACGATCTTTAACAACAAACTAAACGATCTTTAACAGCAAACTAAACGACCTTTAACAACAAACTAAACGATCTTTAACAACAAACTAAACGATCTTTAACAACAAACTAAACGATCTTTAACAACAAACTAAACGATCTTTAACAACAAGCTAAACGATCTTTAACAGCAAACTAAACGATCTTTAACAACAAACTAAACGATCTTTAACAACAAACTAAACGATCTTTAACAACAAACTAAACGATCTTTAACAACAAACTAAACGATCTTTAACAACAAACTAAACGATCTTTAACAGCAAACTAAACGATCTTTAACAACAAACTAAACGATCTTTAACAACAAACTAAACGATCTTTAACAACAAACTAAACGATCTTTAACAACAAACTAAACGATCTTTAACAACAAACTAAACGATCTTTAACAACAAACTAAACGATCTTTAACAACAAACTAAACGATCTTTAACAACAAACTAAACGATCTTTAACAACATACTAAACGATCTTTAACAGCAAACTAAACGATCTTTAACAGCAAACTAAACGATATTCATTAGATCAAGGGTCTCAAACTCAAATCATGGGGGGAGGGGGCACAGGAGGTAGTGTTTGAATGAGAGTGGGCCGCATCAAGTAATCCACAAAAAAGCGATTACAACTGTTACAATCTGCTCAACCTTTATAAATAACAAAAAAAATCATTAAGGGTTCTTAAGAACTACTCACTGTTGCCAGAGACCTGGCATACAAAAATAGTTAGAAACATAAAAAAAAAAATCAGAATTAGATTAGTCGGTGAGATTCGACTGAAACCGTCGCGGAGAGTCACGTTATAGATATGAGAATGGGGGAAACGGGCCGGCTCATTTACACTAAACTTTTCTGTCATGTAGCGGACCGCAAAATATCGTCATGCGGGTCACATGTGGCTCGCGGGCCGCGAGTTTGTGACCCCTATATTAGATGTTTATTTACGATCTTATTTTTTATAAAAAGAATGTAAATATTTATACTTTCCCACATCATTTTCGATGTATGCAGAATGTATGCGGGAACGAATTTCAAAATATCTTAATATTTCATTTTCGGTTTCGGCTTCGGCTTCGGTTTCGGCCAAAATTCATTTTTAACTTTCGGCCTTTTTTCGGTTTCGGCCGAAAGTCATTTTTAAACTTTCGGTTTTTTTCGGTTTCGGCCGAAAGTAATTTTAAACTTTCGGCTTATTTTCGGCTTCGGCCGAAATCAGAAAATCACTTTCGGTCGGTTTCTAATATATATATATATATATATGTGCTAAGTGTTATTTCTAAAAAGAAATGTTCACAGTGAATCTCACTTCACCATTTCAATGCCAATGAGTTGTAGAGAACACTAGAAATCTGAATCTATCTTATACTAGGACCCCCATATCGGGCAGGAAGCGTTTGACGGCTCGTATCCTAAGGGACGCAGGGCCATGTCGTAGGATGAAAAAAAAAAAAAAAAAAGGAAAAAAAAAAGGGTTGGGGGTGGGGGCTAACACCATCTGTTGCCTCAAACGTGGCCAACACTTGGCGGTGTGTGTGTGGGGGTGGGGGGGGATAAAGTTTAATTTCAGGGTTGGCCTTAAGTTAAACCTGATACAATATGTGGATCGTGGATGTTCGATATAGTCTCTGATAGTAACCTTCTCTGGACTAATGTGAGACCAACATGCGTGGCGGATTTCCCCACTGGACTTATAATCTTCTTAGTAATAACGGCAATGAAAATTTTAGACGACACTCCAGGCTTCTACGGCAAAATTTCTTATTTATTTCCATTAAGGAAATTTTTTTTAAATTTGCCCCTTCTTCTTCTTTTTTTTTACATTTTTTTTTCATTTAATTTTTTTTTTTTTCTTTTTTTTTTGTCATCAAAGGAAAACTGTAGACCCTACACGTGTTTTGGGAACTCCAATGTTTTCTGAAGTGGTCTTAGTTGGTGCTTGCCAACTTTCTAATTTACAACATACTTCTAAATAGCAACAGTTTTATTTACACGTTTTTTTTTCTTTTTTGGACCTTCTATAACCCCCCCCCCCCCTTTTTTTTTTTTTTTTTTTTTTTTTTTTTTTTATTTTTTTTTTCCCCCCCCCCCCCTTTTTTTTTTCTTCCAAATCTGTTACACATCTCAGTCACCATTCACCTTTCCCCCACAAAGTACGTCACAATTTCGAACTAAAAAAAAAATCAAAATAATAAATAAACAACTAATTAAAACTGAATGTAAAACCCATCTCATGCAATGTTTAACTATTACAATGCATAATAGTGACATCATCTGTCAGAATACATCTGTCACAACAGAAAGTTAAAACATCACTGTCAATTTTAGGTTTTAAGATGTATGATACAAAATGAAAAAATGTCCCAAACTGTCACAATTTCTTAGGACCCTCGACCCCCTCCCCCCCCCACCACTTTCCGGTGCGTGACGTACTTTATGGATGAACCCCCCCCCCCCTTTCCTACTGCTACTTTGACACACTACAACTGAATCGAATTTAAACAAGAAAGTAATAAGAAAGTCAATTAAAACCAAGACGAAAAAAAAATTATGATTCTAATAATTATATAATTGTGATGTAAAAATATAAAATTTAATCGAAAATTATCACATTCTAATCAATATAGCAATCATCAGCTCCTTGAAATCCCATCCTTGGATAGGGATCGCATGAAAGATGGACAATGTTCCTTGTCGGTCGTGGCTGGTATTTCATCTGTCATTTAAAGTTTTAAAATTGTGTAAAAATATATTTTAGGAAGGAAACAAATTGCATGTATCCCTCATTTATATCCATCACTGTATTCAAATGACAACCGCTGAGAAGGTTGAATCATAATTTATGTCATGGGGATGGTGGGGGGAAAATGGGGGGGGGGGGGGAGGGGTGGGAGCTGTCGACAGGTCTTCTTAACAAGCTAGCCAAGCTCCTCGTTTGTGATTCACCCCGCTACAATGTCTTTGATGCCGGACACGTATACAATGAGGGTGCACCGGCTTGTACTTGAAAGGTGATTAATAATAACTATACACCTTATTCTTTTTATACATAACCGTACACCTCAGTTCTTTTTATAAATCACTGTACACCTCAATTCTTTTTAATAAAGAACTGTAAACCTCAATTCGTTTTATAAATCACTGAACACCTCAATTCTTTTTAATAAAGAACTGTAAACCTCAATTCTTTTTTATAAATAACTCAACACCTCAATTCTTTTTATACACAACTGTACACCTCAATTCTTTTTTTACCCCATTCTTGTCATTCCCACAATGTTAAGACTTCTCCTCCCGTGTTGCCGTGCTCCCCAACGGCCATGTTAACGTCAGTGACGTAGCAGCGTTTTTATCAAGATTTCTCAAGAAGAATCCCGGACGATTTTTAGGATGATTATTTTTAAAAAAAAATTAAATTCCCGGAAATTCTCCCATCCCGGGATATCTCGGGAAATCCTAGGAAAAAAAGATCAGAAGACTATTGTGTTCGCCAGGTGCTCGTGCCAATTCTTTTTCTTTAAAAAAAAAAAAAAAAAAAATTATTTCTGGTAAAGGTAGGATGGGCGCATATTATGTGAATTAGATTGATAATAGCTGTTGTAGCGACGAAGTCATTGTCCGACCAACGTTTGACTTTGTTTTCTGTGTGATCTTAATTAAAGCTGAACCCGTTATGGTTTCATTGGCGCAAATTTTTTGTGATCTCATTGATCCGTTACAAAAGAGTCGCGGTGAAGGACTTTCCCTGGTAGCTCTCCTTATATTTTAGCATAGATTACCTCAGCGGCATCGATTATTGAAAGAAGTTTCGAAAGCCCCCCCCCCCCGTAACCCATACATGACAGATTCATTGACATAGATCAGCGGTTCACAACCGGTGGGTCGAACGACTCTTACACAGGGGTCGCCTAAGACCATCGAAAAAACCACATCTTTATGAAGTAGGAACGATTATCATTGTATGGTTGGTGGTCACCACAACATGAGGAACTGTTTCAAAGGGTCGTGGCATTGGGGAGGTTGAGAGCCACTGACATAGAATGTGAAACATTTTAAAAGTACTTTAAAATGTCTACGTTATGTATTATATTTATTATATATTTTAAAAAAATCCTTTGTATTAACTTCACTTTTGTTCGTGTGTTTAGATAAAAAAAAAATCTCCCGACGGCTAATTCCGCCAACTTCCAGTCAACTTATCGAGCTGAAACTTGGCACAGAGACTCGACGACGATGACAATGCATTCTATCGAATTTTCAGCCCCAACCCCACAAAAATCTGTTTTTTTCTGTTTTCAATGGGAATATGGGATGAAATATGCTATGTTCAATGGGTGCGTGATTTGGTGTGAGATTAATTGTGTGTAGCTGTTGCCATGTGCTTTGTATGTGTGACGTATTTGGGTATGCAATTGAAAAAAAATCAAATGTATTTTTGAAGGGGAAATGAGAAATATGAATTTCGCCAGATTTTGACCCATTTGCATAAACCGCTTCTTAATAATTGATACATTACATACTACAGTGACGTAAATGCCAATCAAAAAATGCATATCAATTATTCCTGCGATAAACTGTGTTTGGGGGGGGGGTTGTTTAATTTGCTGACTGCCGTCCCTCACGATGTGACGATGGTGTCGAATTCGCTGGACGAAATCCCCAGGCCTCTTCTAGGATTATAAGCCGGTTCCCAACAGCATATCGCCCCTCACTCTACGCCGCTGGATAAACCCAAGGAAACATCACGTGTGATGATACAGCTTGGTGCCAGTGGCGCCGCAGGCGTTGCCGACATGTTACCAATGTTATCTGCCTACGGGACTCCATCTCCGGGTTGGAATTCAGAGTTTCCTTCTCTTAGATGAGTCCCATCCAACCGCGATTGCACTCCAGACCATCAACTTGAGATTTGCTGTTTAGACCACTCGGCCACCCAGCGTAAACCGTATTGTGAAATTATGTTTAAAGAAAGATATGGTAATTTATCTGCAGATTTATGAGACTTTTAGACTTACCGTCATCACGCCACTAACATTCCGCCACCTCCGAGTCCGGTGCTATAATGAATTGTATATTCAGGTCCCCGACTCTATGTTTCCAATTCTCTATATCCAATTAACACCCGGGCAATTTCGTTTCCCTCATTTCTTTCAATGTGTGACTCCATGGGGGGCAATTGGGGGGGGGGGGTTGCTCTGGCGACGGCTGTGTGACTATTTCGATCTACACAAAGAGAATGGAAAAAAAAATATGCACGACCTGCAGATTATATTTCCCTTACTATTCATATGCTTGTGAGCCGGTAATGGGGAGCTCAATTCAAAATCCCATTCCATATGCTTATTAGAGCTGTATTATTCAGATTTAAATAAATATCCCCCCCCTCCCCAACTTTTTATTCGCGAAGCCCTGGACGCGTAAGTTCGTTTGATCTGACGATGGACAATGGCTGCGTGCGGGCAGTTAGAAGGCCATTTGGTCATGTGACCGGTTCGTTTGTTTGGCACAGCACGCGCTCAAGGGAACGAGCCTTGCGCGTCATCGGGCCGAGAAAACAACCTCCACTCGTGCATTAGCTTTATGATCTGTGACGTCGACCGGCGTTTATCGCCTGTTTGACATTGTCGTTTGGAGCAGTCGGAATCAAATGACTTGAATCCGATTCCAAATTTTCAGCCTAACAGGCATCGATGCGATGGCTTTCTCTAAATGCCAACAATATTTTTTTTTTTTCAATTCTTATTCTTATGGGAAAGTTTAGGATCAAAATCAACACAAAAATTAGGCGTTAGATAAAAAAATTTTTTTTCAATAAATCCTATTGTAACGAATATAGACTATATAATAATCGTCCAACGATCTATGCCAGATATCCAGCCGAGGTGACGACCCCGGGTCTCTGTCGTTGTGCCATGAGGAGAACGCTCCTTGCTACCACAGGGCCAACGTGAAAACGACTCCAGCAAACCTCGGCGAATCGCGTGATCAAGGCTTGGCACATTCACCGGAAAGTATTGTCATGGCTGGGTGAACCTTAGGCTGCAATTCACTTAATGTTGACTGGAAATAATGACCCCCCTCCCCTACCCCCACCTCCCCTACCCCCACCTCCCCTACCCCCACCTCCACCCACATTTTGTATTTTTTTCCAACACTGCCACAGTAGCCCCCAACACACAACCCCCCCTGGGGGGGGGGGGGGGGGTTGATAATGGAAAAACAGATTTGGTATTAATGTGCAAATATTGTGGACTCAGCATTTGCAAATGTAATGCCACCAGGAGGATTCCACAATGCAATGTTCAGTGCTCTGTCGACGTAACAGGTTTGGATAAAAATCTATTCCCACAAACTGATACCATTTTGCAATCGACATACAGATGACTATAATACAGAACAATGCCGCCAACTCGAGATGCCAATGACTATAGCAAGGTTGGTAGATGAATGCATGTTCAGGGTGTAGCTACAGACTGTAATTAGACCAGTGTAACATATGCAAGTGAAACTTGAACCAAACAAAACAAAAACAAAAACAAACAAAAACAAAAAAATGGCAGAAAACCTATTGAACACATAGGGGAGAAAAGTTCTCCATAAAATATACGGACCAAAAAAAGGATGAATATGGATGGAGCATGTGAAACCACAGGAATTGTATAGACTATATCCCACGTAAGTATCAGGAAAAGAGGGCAGGCTATGCTGGGCGGACACTAAGAGTGCCAAGGGACAGAGGAGTGAAGAGAATGCATCACCAAACCCCAGAGGAAAACGACTCAAAAGCAGACCTAGGAGCGTAGATGAATGGCTGTGTGAAAAAAAAAAAGAAAAAAAAAAGATGTATAGCAGAACGTAATAGCAGCTGGGAATCCAAGCATGGAAAAGAAACGCATCAGTCGGGTCTGAGTGGAAGGAAGTGGTGCGGCAGGCCAAAGCCCTACATGGGCTGCAGTTTTACAATAATGATTCGAAGTTATAGGTACAGGAATTCATGTTCAGAGCTGACCAATATTTCACAGCTGGAGATGGAGATATTAAGAATTTCATGGAGTTACGGTTAAATTTCACCTTTTTTTCCCCCTCGTTTTGGAAGCACATTCTCCATCCATATGCTCTCCGTTGGCGAGCATCCTCATTGTAGTGTTATAGCCTGTGTGTTGACCTAATTTCACTGCAACGTATAGCCGTGGTGTCCAACATCTATCCCAGTCCCCCTTTAACAGTGACGTCAACGATTAAATGAGCAGCGCTCTACAACTACCTACCACTCCCTTGATTGGGAAAAGGTTGTTTACGTTCAAATAGTTTATAAATGAAAGATAGACAATGCGCTCGGGTGGTTTAAATGCAGAAATTTCGTGTCTGAAGGGCTGTAACCCCGTCCCTATAAATGAGTTAGCAGCTTTCCCAGCCGGAAAGAGATTTGCTAGATTTCCTAGAAACGAGACATATTACGAGACTTCCCAGACTAACAAGGAGCCTTACAAGATGTGTTTCTGCATCTATTAATAGTTGCATTTTCTCGAGGGTTATGCTTGTTCACTTGCTGTGCTGTTAATTAATGTAATTTTAATTTTTGTAGAGTTGATTTAGCATTTTTATATAAACTTAGTAGCGGAAATAAATTGAATAATGTTATTATCCTTAGCGTTGGCATTCTTTTTCTTTCTATACTGGTTTTCAGTCCTTTTTTACGCATTGTGCATGTAACGAGCCAAATCTTAAAAATGCTCACATTTTCGAAACCATACAACGGTACGTGAAAGTAGTAATGCAATGTTGTTTGATATAAACAGTGAGATGTCGGTAATTTTAAAGGATATTGTGTGGTGTTTTCCTGAGATTATGTAGGGTGGAAGAAACCCATTTCTGACCATGGGAAATGCCTGGATTCGGAGATACGGGTGGTGAAAGGAAAGTGTTTGGGATGTGAAAAGGTTCAATGAAGTGGCGGGTGAATTTTATGTTCCGTCGGACATTCACCGAGGACAACTTACACACCATTGGTCAGAATATGGACGCATTACGGCGTGGAACTGTGTGCGTACGAAATTGCTAATTTACGCCCATTCAGACATGTGTCTGCTCTTACAAAAGGGTTATGGCCTGGATAATGTCGAAATTCCCGAAAAGCTCCCAAAAGTTTTTCTGTTTACAAGTTAACGCCACGTCCACCCACGTGGGAGAAAAAACCGTTGAAGGTGTTAATGTCAATCCTCGCGAGCTGTCATGATTTTTATGATGGTGTTCCGAGAACAATCGTCCCATTTTACATAACAATTAATTAGAAGCGCGTTGTGCCTGTCCCTTTTAGGGGTCATTTTTAATACATGGAGAGAAGGCGTTTATCGGCCGTATTCAAGAATTTTTATAAAAGATTTTCTAATGACATCATTCGCACCGCTACCGTGTAAAAAAATGAACTCAAACGGTTGAATGATGTCTTAAACTAATTCCACCTATACGTAAAATATAGGTACCAAATCGTTGGAGATTCTGTCATCTTTCTTGATATTGCCCCAATTTGAAAGAAAATAGATTATTCACATCTGCATACTCTAAGCGTAAAGATACCGTAGCCATAGCTACATATTTTACTCATGGCATGCTACCACACCAAAAAATGCCAAGACTCTAAGCCTAAAGATACCGTAGCCATAGCTACATATTTTACTCATGCTACCACACCAAATCATGCCAAGACTCTAAGCCCAAAGATACCGTAGCCATAGCTACATATTTTACTCATGGCATGCTACCACACCAAATCATGCCAAGACTCTAAGCCCAAAGATACCGTAGCCATAGCTACATATTTTACTCATGGCATGCTACCACACCAAATCGTGCCAAGACTCTAAGCCCAAAGATACCGTAGCCATAGCTACATATTTTACTCATGGCATGCTACCACACCAAATCATGCCAAGACTCTATGCCCAAAGATACCGTAGCCATAGCTACATATTTTACTCATGGCATGCTACCACACCAAATCATGCCAAGACTCTAAGCCCAAAGATACCGTAGCCATAGCTACATATTTTACTCATGGCATGCTACCACACCAAATCATGCCAAGACTCTAAGCCCAAAGATACCGTAGCCATAGCGACATATTTTACTCATTGCATGCTACCACACCAAATCATGCCAAGACTCTATGCCTAAAGATACCGTAGCCATAGCTACATATTTTACTCATGGCATGCTACCACACCAAATCATGCCAAGACTCTATGCCTAAAGATACTGTAGCCATAGCTACATATTTTACTCATGGTATGCTACCACACCAAATAATGCTAAGACTCTATGCGCAAAGATACCGTAGCCATAGCTACATATTTTACTCATGGCATGCTACCACACCAAATCATGCCAAGACTCTAAGCCCAAAGATACCGTAGCCATAGCTACATATTTTACTCATGGCATGCTACCACACCAAATCATGCCAAGACTCTATGCCCAAAGATACCGTAGCCATAGCTACATATTTTACTCATGGCATGCTACCACACCAAATCATGCCAAGACTCTAAGCCCAAAGATACCGTAGCCATAGCTACATATTTTACTCATGCTACCACACCAAATCATGCCAAGACTCTAAACATGTCTCCCAACTTCTCAAACTATGTCACCTCTGCCAGTTTGATGAAGACTCTTTAGATATGGCTCATGAAATGATGGACTTCTTCGCTCCAGATATTATCCTTAAACTTCTCTTATGTGGGCACTCAATCGTATCAGCTCTATCACACGGAATGATGCTCGTCCAACAACCACACAAAAAAATAAAAAAATAAAATTGAACACAACTCATAATAACCTACCACCCTCACAATTTAATTGCCAAAAAAATATTCATAACGAATCGACACATACGCCTAATTCGTGCTACCCCCGAAGCCAACAGGATATTCTCATCCCCTCCACGTATTGTTTTCAAACAGGATAGAAACTAGGTGACCTTCTGGTTCATAGCGGCCGTCGAGAGGTCAAATCTTACGTTTGGGCTTCACCATGCTCAAGAAGCCGTTGTAGGACTCGTCCCTTTTACGCTCGAAACCAAAATAATTATCATCCCTGAGGATACTTTTACCATCAAAGAGGGCTTCACAATTGTTATGCGAAATGTGCTCTTTGCGAATGTGTGATTTCCAATTGCCACTCCTGTTAAATAGGCGAAACTGGAAGAAGATTATCAGATAGGTTCACTGAACACCTTCGTGGTATTGAACAGGACAAACTGTCCCCGGTCTCATCTCACTTCAACAGAGATAAACACAAAGGAACATCAGATGTTTCCATCACGGCATCGATTTCCTGCACTAACACACCAGCGAGAGTTAGAAGGGAGAACAAACGACTAATTCATCTTTTTGGCACAATATCCCTATGTAAAATCACTCAATTACCCTCCCAATAGTGATCGCCATTATCCGTGTGCTTGTTTTCTTATTTCTTATATTTTAATTATTTCCAAAATGCTTTTGTCCGTTAAAGTCTTATTTTCCACACTATTGAGATCTAATTTTTATTTTTAATTCATGTAATCTTGGTTTTGAAAAACCCAACTTCCGGCTATAATATTAATGGCGAACACTTAGCCGAAACGTTCTTCTTTTATCTTTCCGTCCTTCTGTTTCAAGCGCCGCATATCTTGTTCCCTTATTTCCTTCACGTGGATTGAATGCAGTCCCTTAGTCATTATCCTTTAAGATTTATGTAGCAAGCATTGGTGCAGGACGTAATAGTGATTGAGGAGGATTGCATTGGTTTGAAGACGTTACAGTGATTTCAGAGGACTGCATTGGGAAATACCATTGGAACTCCCAGCCGGGCTTCATTAAGCCAAAACTTAACTTGTGGAGAAGAAAGGCTTTGGGATGGACGCACTACGGTAAGATTCCCACGAGTGGCAGCCACACCAATTTCAATGGCCACTATGTAGCGAGCAATTGTCAAGAGAAGAGCACCGTCGAGTGAGAACGTTGTGTCAATATTTGTTAAGGCCCCTGTCGGTCGGGGAGGAAAAAAAAACGGGGGCATGCAAAAACATCTTGAGACAATACGGAGCCTGAAATTCACTCA
This sequence comes from Lymnaea stagnalis, assembly GCA_964033795.1. NCBI lineage: Eukaryota > Metazoa > Mollusca > Gastropoda > Lymnaeidae > Lymnaea > Lymnaea stagnalis. The sequence goes on along the minus strand of CAXITT010000303.1, from coordinate 407,702 downwards.
GCGGATGCGAAAAAAAACAAAACATTCCTGACGGTGGCGATCGGTAGAGCGCTGACCTCTCACGGCCGGTAACTGCTGCCGTTGATTTGTGGAGAGAGTTACTTACATCTGTTGGTGAATGGTTGCTAACAAGTCCGAAAGCTGAGGCGGAGGGGGGATTGGGGCGGGGGGAGGGGGGGTTGTTAGGTCAACTCTTCAGATAGAAAATCACGGCACTTTTCTTGTAAAATTTAAACAGTTGCTTACCACGGAGCCTCGCAAATTGTCTTTGAACAGAGATCAGTTTTCTTTCATTCATTTTTACTTTAAAATGTGATCAACTAATTTATGACGGAACAAATAAGGAATACACGGTAAGGGGGAAAACTTGAAAGCCAAAATAAAATAAAAGACAACGCACCACATCACAAAGAACAGGTCGGTCAAAAGCCTTCTTATGAAAATAAGGAATGAATAAAAATTGAAAAAAGAAACAATGACGTATAGGAAGTCATATGGACAGCGCTCTTTTGGAGCTATTTTAGCTAAATAGTGGAACAGTTTGCGTCAGTCTTTGAGGCAAATTGAAAATGATAAATAGTCATTTAAGAAACACTTACATATATTTTTCTTTAAATAGATTTTAGAACTCCAGAGCGCTGTGAGCATGCTAAAATAGCATGGCGACAAGAGCTATAATAGTACTCAATCATCATCATCGTCATTATCATCGTACGTTCATGATTATCAATAAATTATTGTTATACATATAATTGTTAATTTATTTTATAAGATCAAAAGCTTACTTTGGCTCATGGGCACTCAATTTGTTCACGGGCATTCGATGTGTTCACGGGCACTCAATTTGTTCACGGGCACTCCATTTGTTCAGGGGCACTCCATTTGTTGACGGGCACTCCCGTGGCACGACGCCACACACTGAAAGTGCACTGAAAGGCTACTGTTATCACAAGAGCAGACGTGATATCGTCAGGAGAACCATTTGCAGCGAAAACATTGGCGCCAACGTCTGGTTGGACCAATGACAATGATGGGGGACATTTGTTGCTTGGAAGGCGGCCTCCGCTGAAAGGGTGCTGCTCTCCTCGCGGTACATCAATTTACGGCTTGGGAGCGGGGGGCGAGTAGGGGCACTAAAAATCACTGACTAAAAATATTTGTGCAAATATGAGCTCTGGGTTTTGTTAAGTTGGAAGAGATTTTTAACAACGCAAAAGATCGGATTCATGACGTCATTGCTTCAGATTTTCCCCAATCAAGTTTTATTCACAGTTCACAGTCGGCTGGAAGTTTTGTTTTCTTTAGAGAACTTTGGCGTTAGCAATTTTAATTTTTTTATTTTTTTTTTTAAGCTTTCTTAAACTAGTTACAATTCAAAACAAGTTTCAAAAGTAAGACTTCTTTGGCAAATTCAGAAAGTCTGCTTTGAGAGTTGAACGTGTAATTTGGTTTAAATATATTCATATTTCAACGTCATGATGACTAGGCGGTTAAATATCAGGCTATAGTTCATGAAGACTAGGTGGTTAAACATCAGGCTATAGTTCATGATAACTAGGTGGTTAAAAATCAGGCTATAGTTCATGATAACTAGGGGTTAAAAATCAGGCTTATAGTTCATGATGGATAGGTGGTTAAACGTCAGTCTATAGTTCATGATGGCTAGGTGGTTAAACATCAGCATATAGTTCATGATGGCTAGGTGGTTAAACATCAGGCTTATAGTTCATGATGTCTAGATGGTTAAAAATCAGGCTTATAGTTCATGATGGCTAGGTGGTTAAACGTCAGGCTATAGTTCATCATGGCTAGGTGGTTAAACATCAGCATATAGTTCATTATGGCTAGGTGGTTAAACATCAGGCTTATAGTTCATGATGGCTAGATGGTTAAACATCAGTCTTATAGATCATGATAACTAGGTGGTTAAACATCAGGCTATAGTTCATGATGACTAGGCTGTTAAACATCAGGCTATCGCTCATGATGGCTAGGTGGTTAAACATCAGGCTATAGTTCATGATGGCTAGGTGGTTAAACATCAGGCTATTGTTCATGATAACTAGTTGGTTAAAAATAAAACTGTAGTTCATGATGGCTAGGTGGTTAAACATCAGGCTATTGTTCATGATGGCTAGGTGGTTAAACATCAGGTTTATAGTTAATGATGATTAGGCGGTTAAAAATCAGGCACTAGTTCATGATGACTAGGCTGTTAAACATCAGTCTTATAAATCATGATGGCTACGTGGTTAAACATAAGTCTTATAGTTCATGATGGCTAGGTGGTTAAACATCAGTGTTATAGTTCATGATGGCTATGCAGTTAAACATCAGGCTTATAGTTCATGATGACTAGGAGGTTACACCTCATGCTATAGTTCATGATGACTAGGAGGTTAAACATCCTGCTATAGTTCATGATGACTAGGAGGTTAAACAGCAGGCGTATAGTCCATGATGACTAGGAGATTACACATCATGCTATAGTTCATGATGACTAGGAGGTTAAACATCCTGCTATAGTTCTTGATGACTAGGAGGTTACACATCATGCTATAGTTCATGATGACTAGGAGGTTAAACATCCTGCTATAGCTCATGATGACTAGGAGGTTAAACAGCAGGCGTATAGTCCATGATGACTAGGAGATTACACATCATGCTATAGTTCATGATGACTAGGAGGTTAAACATCCTGCTATAGTTCTTGATGACTAGGAGGTTACACATCATGCTATAGTTCATGATGACTAGGAGGTTAAACATCCTGCTATAGTTCATGATGACTAAGAGGTTACACATCATTCTATAGTTCATGATGACTAGGAGGTTACACATCATGCTATAGTTCATGATGACTAGGAGGTTAAACATCATGCTATAGTTCATGATGACTAGGAGGTTACACATCATGCTATAGTTCATGATGACTAGGAGGTTACACATTATGCTATAGTTCATGATGACTAGGAGGTTAAACATCCTGCTATAGTTCATGATGACTAGGAGGCTACACATCTTGATCGTTTATATGGTTTAATAGAAAATTACGCCAATTATAAAAAGTATAAGACACAGCCAAGCCTAAGATTGATCAGTTGTATCAATTGAACTGCGTATATGTTCAAGTTGTTTGTATCTATGAGGCCTAAGATTGATCAGTTGTATCAATTGAACTGCGTAGATGTTCAAGTTGTTTGTATCTATGAGGCCTAAGATTGATCAGTTGTATCAATTGAACTGCGTAATGTTCAAGTTGTTTGTATCTATGAGGCCTAAGATTGATCAGTTGTATCAATTGAACTGCGTAGATGTTCAAGTTGTTTGTATCTATGAGGCCTAAGATTGATCAGTTGTATCAATTGAACTGCGTAGATGTTCAAGTTGTTTGTATCTATGAGGCCTAAGATTGATCAGTTGTATCAATTGAACTGCGTAGATGTTCAAGTTGTTTGTATCTATGAGGCCTAAGATTGATAAGTTGTATCAATTGAACTGCGTATATGTTCAAGTTGTTTGTATCTATGAGGCCTATAGATATAAAAAAAATAAATCTCTTCATGTCTAGACCGACTCTAAATGCATTGATGAGTTTATAGATATTTGAGTGTCCCATGGAAATTCGGTTACGTGTTAAAAGATGAAATATGGACCCGTCCCTCCCGGTCTATTTTTAGGGCATAATACACGTCATATTCTGATCACCAATTGTGTCGGATTTGATACCTCATATTCTGATCACCAACTGTGTCGGATTTGATACCTCATATCCTGATGACCAATTGTGTCGGATTTGATACCTCATATTCTGATCACCAATTGTGTCGGATTTGATACCTCATATTCTGATCACCAACTGTGTCGGATTTTATACCTCATATCCTGATGACCAATTGTGTCGGATTTGATACCTCATATTCTGATCACCAACTGTGTCGGATTTGATACCTCATATCCTGATGACCAATTGTGTCGGATTTGATGCCTCATATTCTGATCACCAACTGTGTCGGATTTGATACCTCATATCCTGATGACCAATTGTGTCGGATTTGATGCCTCATATTCTGATCACCAACTGTGTCGGATTGGATACCTCATATCCTGATGACCAATTGTGTCGGATTTGATACCTCATATTCTGATCACCAAATGTGTCGGATTTGATACCTCATATTCTGATCACCAACTATGTCGGATTTGATACCTCATATCCTGATGACCAATTGTGTCGGATTTGATACCTCATATTCTGATCACCAACTGTGTCGGATTTGATACCTCATATCCTGATCACCAACTATGTCGGATTTGATACCTCATATTCTGATCACCAACTATGTCGGATTTGATACCTCATATCCTGATGACCAATTGTGTCGGATTTGATACCTCATATTCTGATCACCCACTGTGTCGGATTTGATACCTCATATTCTGATCACCAACTGTGTCGGATTTGATACCTTATATCCTGATGACCAATTGTGTCGGATTTGATACCTCATATTCTGATTACCAACTGTGTCGGATTTAATGCCCTGTATTCTTATGACCAACTGCATGCCGTACTTGATACTTCGCACAATTCAAACAATTGTGCCGCGAATAACAGGCCTACAAAAAATGGAGACCAAACATTCACATACCAACTGCACTGCTTGATGTTAATGTTACCATTTGTCTGTTTCACTGCCACAATGCTCACTACTCACACGAATACAATATAGAGTTAGAATTTATTAAATGTAAAAAAAAAATGAAATGTGTTTTGGTGAAAAAAAGAAAGGTGGGGGGGGGGGGGGAAAGGGCAATAATCACCTTAGTACGAAGGGGGAACAGAGGTGTCAAAGCGGATTACCTCCCCACTCTTCCACGCGTGATGTTCAAGCATTGTGTAAATATCCAGTTGAAAAGCTGGCCAACTCATGTTGCCTAATCATATCCGGTTGGAGGTGTGCAGTTTCAGTGTTGGAAAGCAAACGTTCAATTTGATTGACGTCACCGTAGACCGCGCCCATGAGGCCATTGGGCCCATTCGCCCGTTTGGTTCGGTTGTTTCAGAAATATCGCAATTTGAACTCCTTCTTCTTTTTTTCTTATTTTCATTTTATATCGTTTTTGTGTGTGAAATATTTAACAGTGTATTTTGGGTATATATATATACAGGGATCAAGATACCGACGGGAATGGGATCCCACCAGGATCGAGGTACCGACGGAATCGGGTTCCCGGTGGGATCCTGCTTCCCAATGAGATCCCAATCCCGGTGGAATCCCTATTCCGGTGGGATCCTGATCCGGATGGGACCCTGATCCCGGCAAGCCACTGATCCCGTTAGGAATCCTTTTTCTCCGGGATCCCGTTCCCCCGAGTGACGCTCTTCTCCGAGAGGGCTATAAAATCATTCAGATAATAAAAATTCCATAGATATAGCTTTTTTAAATTATGGAACTTTCTGGAAAATTCTAGATCGGATGTTATTAGTTTTAAATCCACCGATACTTCAATACGCACAATGAAGGGTATTGCTACCATATAGGCATATATCCATCAATTCACATAGAAACTATAGTGTTGTCTAACCCTAGTGATATTCATACAGCTTATATAAGGAAAAATGAACTGGGGCCGGGTAGTTGAATCCAAGACCAATCATGAATACATGGAAGCATATAATATATATATATATATATATAAGGGATCTTCCTTCATCTTTGACTGGTCAAAATCAGGAGTCTCAAATCTCAATAATTTACTCAGAGAGTTCAGGTCCCATTATCTTTTGCTACATTATATTTATGGCTCTAAATTCAATACAATACTCTTAGTTAAAGATAAAGGATTGCATGGTGTGAAAGAACTCTAAATACAATACTCTTAGTTAAAGATAAAGGATGGCATGGTGTGAAAGAGCTCTAAATACAATACTCTTAGTTAAAGATAAAGGATTGCATGGTGTGAAAGAACTCTAAATACAATACTCTTAGTTAAACATAAAGGATTGCATGGTGTGAAAGAACTCTGAGACATAACCCGAGACAGCGGGAGATGGAAGCCGCATATCTACCACATGTTTAGAACCATTGGACTATTATGACATATTTATAGCAGTAGAACAAATTCCGGGCAACATTGAAACAGCAAAGACATTCTTAAGCAATGGTTTCCAAAGTTCGATGACCACTTTTACAAACAGGGGCGTGAACAAATAGTTAACATTCACACAAGTTCAAGTCCGTCAGCGGCGGTGACTCTTATCTCAGACTAAAACAAGACGTGAAATTATGAAAGGGGTTAACGCCCTCCGTTTATCTTCCCTTGACTGCCACTCACAAAGTCTTTTTTTTTTGTGTGTGTCTAGCTTATAAGTAGCCCGGCGTGGCGATCTGGATATAATTGGGGCGATCAGGGGTCAAGGTCACGCAAGACATTATTCGTCAGAGGAAGTAGTAGATCGCTTTATCTCAAGGATTGAAACGAATACGTAAGGATGTTCCCAAGCTGTCGTGTCTCAGTTCTGACCATGGTTTCAAACGCTCGATCTGCTCCAGGAGAACTTATGACGTTGAATGCTCCACAAAGTACTGTACTGTTGTTTGGGGGGGGGGGGGAAGCAAAACAATTTATAATACAAATAAAAAATTCGATGCGCTGTAA
>CAXITT010000303.1:384551-397721 GCA_964033795.1 Lymnaea stagnalis | reverse complement strand
GGGGGGGGGTGTGGGGGAAATAAGAATTGGGATTCTGATATAGTGCGTCACTTGTATGCATGTTTTGCCAAATTTTTAGCCCCACCCCCAATTGCTCGATATGACATTTCATAAAGGATTTATACCAAAAACTTAGTATTTAGGTGTGGTTTAATTTAACGTGAGACTCATGGGTCTAAGCTGTTGGCAACAATGGTTTGCACTGGCTTCAAAACGTCTCATCTGAAGCCGCATATGCGTATAAATATCTCATTAACATAATTAATGAGGTATCAGATTAAATATAGTTTGTGTGTGTGTGTTTTTTTTTTTTTTTAAAGAAACATAATGATGACAAAAAATAGATTGATGAACGCCAAAGTATTTCATCATTTTGAACTGAACCGCTTAAAAAAAAAAGACCTGACGAGCGGTCCTCAAGTTATGTAGGGCAACATTTTTATAAGAACGTACAGGCGTCGACCGCGAGTGACTTGTGTTAGGAACAAACACACGTGACATAGTATTTTGTCTGACAACTTCAAGGCATCGTAAACAAGAAAGAATCACGCTTAGTTGTAGACACATATATTATTTTTAACGTCCGTACAAGCGTAGCTGTGGCCAGGTGCTAATGGTTGCTTTTTACTTCGAATGTATGAGATCATGTCTTGAATCTCTCATATCATTAAGCAATCATCAAATCTGTAATCTAAAAAAAAAATAATAATAAGATCAACACTTTTCTTTCTATTGAATATTTACAAGCTTAATATCTCAATCCGCTCTTAAGAAATGCTTCCGGTTCAATTCCTTTTATAGCAAGAGTCTCATCGGCCCTGAGGTTTTTCAAGGTCTCGCCATCCCTTGTTGTGGCGGGTGCACTCTTAAGCCAAACCCTTGTACACCACAGTGCCCACTTGTGACAGCGCAACGTGTGAACGCGTCAACAGCACCACCGCGTCAAGAGCGAGGTGCACTGACGCTGACAGTCAAGTTGCGCATGGCCGTGGTACACGACGTCCTGCTTCTTGCCAACTGAACCGTGACAAAAACATAAGATGACAGATACGGTTGAACGCTTGCTGTGCTAAATGTATGGAGCGATTCTAAGCAGTATACAGAAATATATTATTAATTTTTTTTTTTACACCCATACCATTGTGTAGCATACACCAGTACCATTTTGTAGCATAAACCCATACCATTTTGTAGCATAACCAATACCATTTTGCTGCATACACTCATACCATATAGTAACATACACCCATTCCATTTTGTAGCATACACCAATACCATTTTGTAGCATACACCCATTCCATTTTGTAGCATACACCCATACCATTTTGTAGCATACACCCATACAATTTTGTAGCATACACCCATACAATTTTGTAGCATACAACCATTCCATTTTGTAGCATACACCCATACCATTTTGTAGCATACATCCATACCATTTTGTAGCATACACCCATTCCATTTTGTAGCATACACCCATTCCATTTTGTAGCATACACCCATTCCATTTTGTAGCATACACCCATTCCATTTTGTAGCATACACCCATTCCATTTTGTAGCATACACCCATTCCATTTTGTAGCATACACCCATTCCATTTTGTAGCATACACCCATTCCATTTTGTAGCATACACCCATTCCATTTTGTAGCATACACCCATTCCATTTTGTAGCATACACCCATTCCATTTTGTAGCATACCCCCATTCCATTTTGTAGCATACACCCATTCCATTTTGTAGCATACACCCATTCCATTTTGTAGCATACACCCAATCCATTTTGTAGCATACACCCATTCCATTTTGTAGCATACACCCATTCCATTTTGTAGCATACACCCATTCCATTTTGTAGCATACACCCTTTCCATTTTGTAGCATACACCCATTCCATTTTGTAGCATACACCCATTCCATTTTGTAGCATACACCCATACCATTTTGTAGCATAGATAGTCTTGGGCCATTTAAACCTTTGGAGGCGTAAATTCAAAGATGTAGTTCGACGGTTTAGAGATCGCACCGTCCTTACTCAAGGACAACGGAAATGAGCGCACCAAAGTATGGGGAAAACCTGAAAAAAGGGGACGCAACAAAACAACGAACGTGTCGGCAAGACGCGGACAAACAACAGTTAGAACAAACTAAAATAGAAATAACAATAACAGCTGCAGGGCAGTATTTTGTTTTTTTTTTGTTGTTTTTTTTTAGAGGGCAGCAAGAGGAATGTGAAAAGGCATTAACAAAGGGGCATACACTCAACCCTGCACTGCTGAGAAATAAAGGGACCCGACCTCTCTCGTGACTGGAATGCAATCCTGTCTATTAATTACAAATATACATATATATATTTCCACTATTTTACAACTAATGTTTAGAATTCAGATGAAAAAAATCAAGACTTAGTGGCAATCAAATGATACAGCTTTCTTTGTTTCTTATGTTTGGGGTACCCAGGGTTGATGCCTCCAGGGGTGGGCCCAATGTTTTGCCTCACTCACTCCCTCCCGAAAAAAAAAGAAAAAAAAGCCAAACCTCGTTATACAGAATAAAGTGCTGGCCTCTCCTCTTTCGCCACACCTCCTTCGCCCTCCCCCTTTTCACCCCCCCCCTTCCACTCCAGTGATCTTCAGTGGTAATTTAATTTCTTTATGATCGTTGTCATATGTCCGTGCAGTAAAGTGGGGACGGTATTTCTTCTAATATTTCTTAATAACATCCAGATTTCAAATTATTCAGTGTTGATCGCGTTCCACCAATTCGCTTAAACAAGGCTTATCGCATTCCTTCAATTCGCTTTTGAACCGAGGGTATAAGTCGAGGGGCCTCTACCGGCACTCCGCGGTGATTGTCCCGGGATACAGGTCAGTACTCGTTTCCAATATTCGCAGCTAATACCCGAGAACAATGTCAACCCAGCCCATTGTCCCAACCCCCGAGGCTGGATTAATCGGGGGTTGATTCTATACCGTGCAAACTGTGAACTGGCCGAGGGCCCCGGGTATAAGCCTCGACCGGTGTGTGAGATACGGGGAGGGAATGGGAGATCCTATTGCTTTGATCATCAATAACAGATCGATGACTGCCGTAGGGGTCAAAAATTGATTCACTCCTCTCATTTCATTGGCAGAATGCAAACAACGGCTTATTGAGAATAGAATCAGATTTACTTTTTCTATAGTAGGCTGAAGAAAGAATCTGGAAAGTATTAACGCCAGTGGTTGATCATCAATTCCAAAATATTCCATTCCAATTTGTTCTTCGTGTCCAACATTTCTATGTTCCCCTCATAAGCATAAGCTTCTTTCCAAAATTGCATTTTCGTGACAGTGGGGCGGGTACCCCAACCCCGCCCCCCAAGCCCCACGCCTTCGGCAATGCATCTTCTGTGGTTTATCATTCCAGAAGTGTTGGCCTCACTGATGCCTGGGAGTTGCAAGGGGTGCTGCGAAGTGATCTAACAGACAGGACGAGGTACCGGTCGGAGAATATGAACATTGTTGAAAAGTATTCGCAGGTGGCTGTTTGTTCTCAGCCGCCCGGCCCACTCTCTGACCAAACTGTGGAAGGTCGACTGACCATCGTAATGCCGCAAGAGTAAGGCGGTAGGCCAAGGTCTTGTCGTAAATTCCGAGGTCAGAGTTTCACAAGTTAGGACTCCGTGTCCAACGGCTACTACTCCTAATACTCCTATCATTGCGTATGGCCAGAGGTTACAGAGCTGGTAGTGTTCTCCGCCGTGGCCCGACCAGCGTACAGATCGGCGTAGCAGCAGGTTATGTTTGTCTGCAATGCTGAACGTTACCGTAGTCACTGAACCTGTACGTTAAACTTGGCATTGAACGTGGAACTCTACACTATCCCATGACCTAAGAACTCTACACAATCCCATGAACACAGAACTCTATAAAATCCCGTGACCATAGAACTCTATACAATCCCATGACCATAGAACTCTACACAATCCCGTGACCATAGAACTCTACACAATTCCATGAACACAGAACTCTACACAATCCCATGAACACAGAACTATACACAATCCCATGACCATAGAACTCTACACAATCCCATGAACACAGAACTCTACACAATCCCGTGACCATAGAACTCTACACAATCCCATGAACACAGAACTCTACACAATCCCATGACCATAGAACTCTACACAATCCCATGAACACAGAACTCTACACAATCCCATGACCATAGAACTCTACACAATCCCATGAACACAGAACTCTACACAATCCCATGACCATAGAACTCTACACAATCCCATGAACACAGAACTCTACACAATCCCATGACCATAGAACTCTACACAATCCCATGAACACAGAACTCTACACAATCCAATGACCATAGAACTCTACATAATCCCATGAACACAGAACTCTACACAATCCCATGACCATAGAACTCTACACAATCCCATGAACACAGAACTCTACACAATGCCGTGACCATAGAACTCTACACAATCCCATGAACACAGAACTCTACACAATCCCATGACCATAGAACTCTACACAATCCCATGAACACAGAACTCAACACAATCCCGTGACCATAGAACTCTACACAATCCCATGACCGTAGAACTCTACACAATCCCATGTCCATAGAAGTCTACACAATCCCATGACCGTAGAACTCTACACAATCCCATGACTATAGAACTCTACACAATCTCATGACCATAGAACTTTACACAATCCCATGATCATAGAACTCTACACAATCCCATGACCATAGAACTCTACGCAATCCTATGAACATAGAACACTACACAATCCCATGAACATAGAACTCTGCACATTCCTATCAACATAGAACACTACATAATCATATGAACATAGAACTCTACACAATCCCATGAACATAGAATTCTACATAATCCTATGAATATAGAACTCTGTACACTCCTATCAACATAGAACACTACATAATCCTATGAACATAGAACTCTACACAATCCCATGAACATAGAATTCTACACAATCCCATGAACATAGAACTCTGCACACTCCTATCAACATAGAACACTACATAATCCTATGAACATAGAACACTACACAATCCCATGAACATAGAATTCTACACAATCCCATGAACATAGAACTCTGCACACTCCTATCAACATAGAACACTACATAATCCTATGAACATAGAACTCTACACAATCCCATGAACATAGAATTCTACACAATCCCATGAACATAGAACTCTGCACACTCCTATCAACATAGAACACTACATAATCCTATGAACATAGAACTCTACACAATCCCATGAACATAGAATTCTACACAATCCCATGAACATAGAACTCTGCACACTCCTATCAACATATAACACTACACAATCCCATGAACATAGAACTCTACACAATCCCATGAACATAGAACTCTACACAATCCCATGAACATAGAACTCTACACAATCCCATGAACATAGAACTCTACACAATCCCACGAACACAGAACTCTACACAATCCCATGAACATAGAACTCTACACAATCCCATGCCTCGTGGAGACTAACGACCAGAAAGTCATTCGCGTTGAACATTGTCTTTTGAATGTTCTACTAAATTGGGTGGACCATAATGACACAATGTGTACTACAAAAGCATTTGTGTACTATAAAGACAGATGTGTACGACAAAGACATAGAATGTGTACTACAAAGACATATACTGCGTACAACAAGACATATTATTTTTACAACAAAGACATAATGAGTACCACATAGACCTTAAATATGTATCACAAAGATATATAATGTGTACGACAACGACATGTAATGTGTAACACAAAGACATATCATGTGTATAACAAAGAAAAATTATTTGTTTATAACAAAGACATAATCTGTACGACAGAGTCATTCAATGTGTATCACAAAGATCTATAATGTGTACGACAAATAATTATAATGTGTAACACAAACACATATTATGTGTACAACAAAGACATGTTATTTGTACAACAAAGACATATCACGTACCGCAAAGACGCATAATGTTGATCTAATTTCACAGTGGGCGCCATGATGAAGTCAAGTTTTCGGCCCACAAATTAGTCTTGCCGTAGTTTCATAACAAGCCGTGAATGAATGACCGGCGCAGCTCATAATATGACAAATTAAAACATCATGTTTGATTTATCATCTCTCAAGATGTCGTAGTGGGTGTCACGAGATTCAGTTCATTAGGGGAACAATTTTTCAGTGGTTGGAAAAAAAAAAAATTGCTTGACTCCGGTAAATGTGTCTTACAATCTTTTGGGTTGTAAGGTGGCATTGGCTAGACATGTAGGTAGGAGATTCAATTGAGTTGGATTCCCACTTTTAAATAAATCTCAACTCTGGGATTGTGTTAGGTATGTTTCAAAGATATCTTAACTCTGAGACAATGTTAAATAAATTACATTTTTGGCTTGTCAGATGTTTGGTGTCTCAGTATTGACATCATTCATAGTTTATTCAGGAGTTATCAGTCCTAAAATGCTGTGTCAATGCTTCCAACCTGTGTCCCTGCTGTGAACGTCGATCCATACTGCCAACATGTGTCCATGATTCCAACCTATGTCAACGCTGCCAACCTATGTCCATGCTGCCAACCTTTGTCCATGCTGCCAATATGTGTCCATGATTCCAACCTTTGTCCACGCTGCAAAAATGTGTCCACGCTGTCAACCTTTTTCCACGCTGCAAACCTGTGTTCACGTTGCCAACCTGTGTCCCCGCTGTCAACCTGTGTCCCCGCTGTCAACCTGTGTCCACGCTGCCAACCTTTGTCCATGCTGTTAACCTGTGTCCACGCTGCCAACCTTTGTCCACGCTACCAACCTGTGTCCACGCTGCCAACCTGTGTCCACGCTGCCATCCACTGTCCACGCTGCCTACCAGTGTCTACGCTGCCTACCAGTGTCCACGCTTCCAACCAGTGTCCACACTGCCAACCTGTGTCCACGCTGCCAACCTGTGTCCACGCTGCCAACCTGTGTCCTATGTCCACGCTGCCTACCAATGTCCACGCTGCCTACCAGTGTCCACGCTGCCAACCATTGTCCACGCTGCCAACCTGTGTCGAAGCTGCCAACCTATGTCCACGCTGCCAACCTGTGTCCACGCTGCCAACCTGTGTCCACGCTGCCAACCTGTGTCCACGCTGCCAACCAGAAGTGACAACACTAACAAGCCCTAACTTTTTACGAAAAAATTGAAGTACGCAAAAATAATGTTATAAAGAATGAAAGTGTGCACCAAAAAATGTCTCCGGTGACACGGAAACCTACCCCCCTGTTATCAGAATCCCATCTTAACCCTTCGACTCCACCGGCACAACAAACACTCCCCTCCCGGCCACAATTCAATTAAAGCCTAAAAATAAGTCCCATTGATTGACCCCGTCCGTGACTCTATCTCCGCCAGTCCAGGGTTAATCTGAGAGGCACATCTAGGAGACTTCTCGGGTCGCCTTCGTCACGCCTGGCTCGGCCCGCCCGAGATTATCTCGGGACTCCATCTCCCGATGGTTTGTAGGATCAGTCACGGCTGGGGCCCTCGCAGAGATCTCCACCGCCTGATAGGTACCGTCTGCTTGTAGTAGCCGTCTGGTCCGCACCACCTATTCTATAAGAACGTTTATTGGGGGAGTCGTGGTTTTGTTACAGAGATCAAAGAAAAGTGGATGGTACTTGGAGGGGTCTTGATGAGGGTCTTGGCGGGACCACTGTGGGAAAGCTCAAAAGAAACTAATCAATTTCTAGCGATGACAGCGCTGATTAGGTCACGGTTCAGTTGCTGTTCACTTTCGAGAAAAGAAATACCACATGCAACACAGCCTTTATCGTTAGGAGTGGGGTGGGGGGTGGGGGTGAAAACCCAGGGGCTGGGGGGGGATATGAAGCGCTCGATATTAAAAAAAAGAAGACATTGTGGTGTACCTGTGTAATGAAAAAAATTCAGAACAATGTAATAGCCACTTGAGTTGAGAAGAACTTAGATGGGAGAGATTTGTTTTGTTCTTTTTCCGCCAAATTTTAGCACACGAGTTTTAACCCTTCAAGTTCAGCTATTGAAAAACTATAGTGTGTTGCTTTAGAGGTAGTAAAAAGAAATAGTGTGTTGTTTTAGCGGTACTAATTAAGCTGATTCTTATGGCGAACGGCCTGCGGTCAGTGTAGGCTTACTTCCCAGGGTCCTACGATGTGGAATAGATTGTCTCACCTCCGTACGCCCCCCACAACCGCCTCAACCCCGGACTCAGCGGTAACGAGTCACCTATACATCGAGTATTGCTCCAAATCATTCATTCTTTTGTGGTAGGTCAAATCTAAACTTTTATAGATTCTGGCTAGTATTCCACAGACGGAACTCATTTTTAGTGTATGTACCGGGTACTTGTGGGAACAGTACACGAAATATGGCGAAATGAGTCTTTGGGTATGGAACTATTGGTGCCATCAAAATAAAGACAATTCACGGCAAACCTCAAGTGTGAACAGCAAGATCAACGGATGGGTGAAGACGATGACTGAGACGGAGGAGTCGAGACAGTGATGGATTGAGTATTGTATGGATAGGTGAGGGTGATGGATAAGAAGGGTAAATGGATCTCGTGAATGACTGATGGAGGAGCAGATGAAAGAGACAATGTTAAGTCGCCTCAACAGAACAATGGGGAAATTTGGGATATCCTCAAAAGGGCTATACAGAAGGGTAAAATTGGAAAACGTCTATATACAGAACAATGAGAAATTTTGGATATATATAATATATATATATCTATATCTATCTATCTATCTATCTATCTACATATATATATATATGACAAAATGAAAGATGGGATATATCTAAACCGGACAAAGAGAAAGTTTGTGATAAAAATATATACAGAACAAAGAGAAAGATGGGATATATCTATTAAAAAAACAAAGAGAAAGGTTGGGTATAGCACTCACTCATTCGTGCGCTGACAAACAGTTTAAGCTCTCAAATATATTACAATCCTTGTTGTTCACTAGTTCATCGACATTGTTAATTTGTTTTTTTTTAAATTTGCTCACCACGTCTGCATGTTTGCATCGCTAAAAAATCACCGACGAACAAGTCCAAAAACGAACTTTTCCTTTTTTTCCAAGTGTGGTTTTAGAGGGAAATGATGGACTTAAAGGCGGACATACACAAATAATGTGTCTGAAAAATACCAGATGTCTGTTATTTCAGTTTGTCTGATTGTGAAAGAAACCAGATGTCTGTTATTTCAGTTTGTCTGATTGTGAAAGAAACCAGATGTCTGTTATTTCAGTTTGTCTGATTGTGAAAGAAACCAGATGTCTGTTATTTCAGTTTGTCTGATTGTGAAAGAAACCAGATGTCTGTTATTTCAGTTTGTCTGATTGTGAAAGAAACCAGATGTCTGTTATTTCAGTTTGTCTGATTGTGAAAGAAACCAGATGTCTGTTATTTCAGTTTGTCTGATTGTGAAAGAAACCAGATGTCTGTTATTTCAGTTTGTCTGATTGTGAAAGAAACCAGATGTCTGTTATTTCAGTTTGTCTGACTGTGAAAGAAACCAGATGTCTGTTATTTCAGTTTGTCTGACTGTGAAAGAAACCAGATGTCTGTTATTTCAGTTTGTCTGACTGTGGAAGAAACAACAGTCAACACACTGATTATGATTATACTCTTGAGTTGTGACCGTCCTGTGTAGTCGGCATCAGAATAGCCCCACAATAACAACCAGGCACTTGGACTCTTTCTACCGAACAAAAACAACAGTGGCTTTTTCAGGCATTTTCAAAACTAAATCTAGCTTCTATTTATAAAACCATGTTAGAATGACCCCCCCACCCCCCCGCCACACACACACTCTCTCTTCTCACTAAAACCTACTGAACGACCCTTCCTTTATCAGTGCAATTAGGCGATCATTTATTTCATTAAATAAGGGGGGGGGGAGGGGGAAAGAAAAATTCGCTTTTATTATCAAGTCACAAATCTTAGTCCATTTTTTAATTATTCGACCTTGACCGCGTAACGAAAACGGGCCAAGCTTGACCTAGATTCAGTGACAGCTGCCCTAAATGAAGACCTGGCCGCGGTCCAGATCCCAAGTTATGACCTCCGCTGTCACCTGAGCTTATGGCCTGAGTCTGACTTTTAACGGTGCGCTGCAACGCCATCTACCGTGGCTGCAATGATAATTGCGCTCTCAGTCAGTCCGGATAATCATAACAAATCCGGATGATCGAGGTTAGCTTAAATCTGTTTGAAAAAATAAAAACAAACAATCAAACAAACAAAATAACCCATTACATATCGTTTAACGTATTCGATTCATAGTCAGCATGATAATAATTTGTAGTTATTTAAATTTCAGATATTGAAATATCGCCAAATGCTACAGTGTTTATAAATGCAGTTTATGTATAGGTGACACCTACATTAGTTGTATAAGATTGTTTTGCTAAGGTTCGATGCATTATTTATTTTTAGATATATAAGAAATATGTTATTTTATACTGGTTACATATTAATGGTATTGATATATATTGTGGTTTATAGGTGTGTGCCATTCATATATTTTTTTAGGTATATGCTATTGATATATGTTGTAAGTATATGCTTTAGATATATGTCGTAAGAATATATTATTGATATATGTTGTAAGAATATGTTATTGATATATGTTGTAAGTGTATCATATTGATATGTGTTGTAAGAATATATTATTTATATATGGTTGTAAGTGTATAATATTGATTTATGTTGTAAAAACAGATTATTGATATGTGTTGTAAGCATATTATATTGATATATGTTATAAATATATGTCATTGACATAAGTTGTAAATATACGTTACTAATATATGTTGTAAGTGGATGCTTTCGACATAATATCTTGTGAGTATATGCTATTACTATAGAGCAGTGGTTCTCAACCTTCCTAATGCCCTGACCCTTTTATGCAGTTCCTCATGTTATGGCGACCCCCAAAGACAAAATCATTTTCGTTTCTACTTCATAACGGTAGCGCATATGTGTTTTCGGATGGTCTTAGGCGACGTCTGTGAAAGGGTCATTCGACCCCCAAAGCGGTCGCGCTCCACAGGTAGTGAACCGCTGCTATAGAGTTCTGGTGATTCATAACATATGTTGCGGTAAAGCCCTTTTGAGCCATTGACAATTTAAACATTATGAGAAATTGTTTAGCAATTGACTCGACTCTCAATAATTTGTTGCGGTAAAGCCCTTTTGAGCCATTGACAATTTAAACATTATGAGAAATTGTTTAGCAATTGACTCGACTCTCAATTGAAGTGATCTCTGAAGTGTTTATTTATAGAATTTTTGTTTCTAATGACATTATAATTCACAAGACTTGGGGGGGGGGGTGCCCGTGTCACTCTGTGACCTCCCTCCCGCCCTCCTAACAATGTTACAATGACTCTGTTGGACAGTCTCCTGTACAGAATATCCCCTCCCCCCCCCCGGGGGTCAAGGACCAGCCCCGTAACTTCCCAGCCTATTCTCAATTGAAGTGGTCTCTGAAGTGTTTATTTATAGAATTTTTGTTTCTAATGACATTATAATTCACAAGGCTTGGGGGGGGGGGTGCCCGTGTCACTCTGTGACCTCCCTCCCGCCCTCCTAACAATGTTACAATGACTCTGTTGGACAGTCTCCTGTACAGAATATCCCCTCCCCCCCCCCCGGGGGTCAAGGACCAGCCCCGTAACTTCCCAGCCTATCTGATGTCAGCTTTCCATAATATTTACACACACTACCAGCCGCCAGTAGGTCCTAAAACATCCTTCCCAAACTAACACCTCCCCCCACCCCCGGGGCCCTCCTCCAAATTAATTAATGGGCGATGTTTTGACGTAAGCCAGTCATCCAAGCACTCTATCCCCCCACCCCCCATCTCGGCCCGCCGGTATCCTAAACAGGGATGACAGGTGTCAAGAGGGGGGACAATCTCCGATAGTTCACTTTCACCGACCCTACGACACGCCACATCAGTGGTCCCCAAACTTTTGGCTTGGAAGGATGACTAGAGAAATAAATATTTAGCATTTTTAATTTGAAAGACATGGCAGTTGGTCAGAGGTTGGAGTCTGTGGAAATAAGGGACATGATGTGCTGGAGTCAGTGTTACGATGTGCTGGAGTCAGTGTCACGATGTGTTGGAGTCAGTGTTACGATGTGTTGGAGTCAGTGTCACGATGTGTTGGAGTCAGTGTCATGATGGGCTTGAGTCAGAGTCATCATGTGTTTGAGGCAGTGTTACGATGTGTTGGAGTCAGTGTCACGATGTGTTGGAGTCAGTGTCACGATGTGTTGGAGTCAGTGTTACGATGTGCTGGAGTCAGTGTCACGATGTGTTGGAGTCAGTGTTACGATGTGTTGGAGTCAGTGTTACGATGTGCTGTAGTCAGTGTCACGATGTGTTGGAGTCAGTGTTACGATGTGCTGGAGTCAGTGTAACGATGTGTTGGAGTCAGTGTTACGATGTGCTGGAGTCAGTGTCACGATGTGTTGGAGTCAGTGTTACGATGTGCTGGAGTCAGTGTCACGATGTGCTGGAGTCAGTGTTACGATGTGCTGGAGTCAGTGTCACGATGTGTTGGAGTCAGTGTCACGATGTGTTGGAGTCAGTGTCATGCTGGGCTTGAGTCAGTGTCACCATGTGTTTGAGTCAGTGTCACCCTGTGTTTGAGTCAGTGACACGATGTGTTGGAGTCAGTGTCAAGATGTGCTGAAGTCCGTGTCACGGTGTGTGGAAGCAAAAAGGGTAGGAGTCAGGGCAGCGTGTCACGATAGAAGTCAGTGTTCCGCTTTGTGGGAGTCGGCGTCAAACTTTCCAGGGCGTCAGTGGTGCGATGTTTAGGAATCAGCGTCACCATGTATAGGAGTCGTATGGGAGGTGTTCCGTGTCACACTGGGAGTCTGTAAGTGTTGACAGTTGACAGTATCATGTTTAGTTAGTAAATGGTCCTCTAATAAATGGAAACAAATCATCCGAGGCACTTTTCAGCTTTTCTATATATATATATATATATATATATATATATATATATATTTTAAAAATTATGTTTTTAGATTGTTTGTTTACAAAAGATTCTTTCATACAGGTGTTTTATTTTTTTTT
>CAXITT010000303.1:361396-384069 GCA_964033795.1 Lymnaea stagnalis | reverse complement strand
GGGTGGTGGGGTGGGGTGGTGGGGTGGGGGGGTGGGGTGGGGCGGTGGGGGGGGGGCGTCTTCAGCTGGCAGCACAAAGGTTTAAATGGTGATGGTTGTTGTGTGAATGTAGTGGGAGCAATAAGTCTGATTTGAATCTCCAGAGTGTACAGGCATCGGGTTCAAGAGGGGAGGAAAAAAAAAGGGGGGGGGGAATTATAACCAAAGTTGCGTGCATCCAGAAGATGACAGGAGATTCCTACCAGTGGTCTCTGTGGTCAACTTAGACCACGGGTGGCTCATGTTTACAACATACTTTTCTTTTAAAGCAGTGGTCTCAACCTTCTTAATGCCGCGACCCTTTAATACGGCTCCTCATGTTGTGGTGACACTCAACCACATAAAACTATTTTTTGTTGCTACTTCATAAATATGTGTTTTCCGATGGTCTTAGGCAGCTCCTGTGTAAGCGATTTTGGACCCCCCAAAGGGGTCGCGACCCACAGATTGAGAGCCGCTGTTTTAAATGAAACACATGGACGTTTCAAACGCTGAAAGAAAATGTTGCTCAAAATGAACATGTTTCTTAAGTGCGTCTTTAGTTAAGTCTTGTCATGTAATGATTACTATGAAGCTAATTTGGGATATCATGGTATGTAAGACCTATCTCAGTACGGCTTCTGGTTAGTGTTTAGAGATGCCATGGCCCTGCAAGGAAACACAAAAATGAAGGGGGGGAAAAACCTCAAATTGGAGATGCTAAAAATAGCACACAAGCTCATATTATCCCAACGCAGAATTAACTCATAACTGAGGTCTTCATCGCCTACTGGTCGGGTTTAGAGGACTAGAGAGTTCCTAATACCTTCCGATCTCCTTGGTACTGTTGTGGAAACAGTAGAACAAGACATGGGGAAAAGCTTGGTAGGGAAGAAAAAAACAACAGCTTTTTGCAATATCCCCTCGTCATGTTAGTAGGAATATAACAATTTTTTTTTTTTTTTTGAAGTCTTTAAAATTTCCTTCGCGCGGATTGAACGCAGTCCGTCTGTGTTAGCGGCGACAGACATTTTAGCGTTTGAGACACATTTGCATCACGCTACACACATCAAGAGTGTCTATAGGAACACACGTTGGACGTTTCATTAAGACAAATTAAAGGGTATGTCTAAAAAGAGACACACTTTAAGCATATATCGAACACAGATAAATCAAATAATAAAGAGACACACATTAAGTTCTCTGTTGTTGTTCGTCCTTAGCATGGCAAAGTGACCAAGATGACCAATATGATCAATATGACCAAGATGAGAAAGGCTATTATTTGACGGTGAGTACGCAGGTGGAGTTTGAGTCCCTTTTGTGCCTGGAAAGCGTTCCCGAATGTAGGACATGTTTGTTTTTGTAAACAAAAAAGGTTAGTATGGTTGGGGGGGGGACAGGTGGGGTAGGGGTGCTTTCTTCTTGTATTGATGGCTATAAAGCATGTCCTTGCTTTACGCTTTCTATTGGGAATTTACTCTCTGATAAAGACACACACGCTCATTGAGCGAATCTATAAGGACACACGCATGAAGCTTATCATATAGAGACACGAATGAAGCTTATCATATAGAGACACAAATGAAGCATATCATAAAGAGACACGAATGAAGCTTATCATATAGAGGCACGAATGAAGCATATCATAAAGACACACGCATGAAACATATCATAAAGAGACACACAGGAAGCATATTTTAAAGAGACACGCATAAAGCATATCATAAAGAGACACGCGGGAAGCATATCATAAAGATACACACATAAAGCTAATCATAAAGAGACACGCACGGAAGAGCTTAAACGGAAACATGAAGAATAAATGGTTACACACTTGTCTTTTCAATACATAAATTAATTAATTGGTTCATATTTTAGATTGAATATGTCATCATTGCTAGTCAGTGATACATCTCAACCATAAGGAAACAATGAAACATTGTCGGTAGACCCACATATATAAGGGATTGACATGCACAGAGAGAGACGGAGATTGATAGATGTTTTTAACTTCACGAGACGTGTATTATTCTTTATGTACTTATATGTGTTTATTCGCATTGATCATTGATCATTATTCATTGGCACAATGTATTAACTGTGTTAACTGTGTACCGGTACAAGATCTACCATACTGTAAGTTGATGATTTGTAATGATATTTCTTTTGTTTTGTAATTGTATCATTACTAAAATAAATCTTATTAATTGTAATTGGTACTGTTTGGGGTGTCGTACTTGTGTTATTGTATTTATCTATGGTATCGTCATTTGTTAGGCACTGTTTGAACGAGCCATAAATTCAAAATAGGAGATTAATTTCTTACAAGAGAAGGCAGTGCGTAACAAATCTCGCTCTTAGGAAACAATGACATATCTAACCATAGGGAAACAATGACACATCTCAGCATAGTCAAACTATGACACATCTAACCATAGGGAAACATTGACACATCTCAGCATAGTCAAACTATGACACATCTAACCATAGGGAAACATTGACACATCTCAGCATAGTCAAACTATGACACATCTAACCATAGGGAAACAATGACACATCTCAGCATAGGGAAACTATGAACCATCTCACATTTTGGAAACTAGTACATATTTCACCATTTGTAAGAAATGACATATCTCACCACATGAAAACTATGATACATCTCACCATAGGGAAACAATGAAACTTCTCACCATTGTGAAACAATACCATATCGCACCATTGGGAAACTATGACACATTTCCCAATTTGGAAACTATGACACATCTCATCATTGGGAAACAATGACACATCTCACCATTGTGAAACAATGACACATCTCACTATAGGGAAACAATGAAACTGCACCTCACTCTTGGGAAACAATGACATATCTCACCATAGGCAAACAATGATACATATCACCATAGGGAAACTATGACACATCGCACCAAGGGGAGACAATCAAACATATCACCAAAGGGAGACAATCCATATCATTTCAATAATTTCATGTTTTTCATTTTTGAAACGAGCCCAATAATGACCGCATAAAAAATGCCCCCACCCCCCTCCCCCCAACCTCTTCTTCCCAGATAGAACCATCATTTACGTAACGTCCGAGATTGATCGACGAATGACAGTTTTTAACGGACGCCCCAACTGTGATTTCATAACCATCCATCTGGGGATAATCTCTTCAAATCCTCGGATTCAAACAAAAGGGGAGGTGACTCTAAGCCAATAGAAGCGTCACGGGGTGGCCATGATTAAATGCGGCTCGCATTATTCCAGATCTTTTAATTGGATTTTTACGTGGTTGGGGGGCGGGGGTGTTGTAGGGGCGCAGTAATTATGTAATTTCTTGTTTAAAATAGAGACATTCATTCCCCCAGTGAACAGAAACAGAGAATATTTTTTATAATTTTTAAATATCTTTTTTTTTTTTTTAAAAGGAATTACAACGCCAACATTAATTTTCCTAATCTAAATGGTTGAATGATCCCACAGTTTTTATGTGGGTTCCCCACACACGTGTACATTTTGATTCGGGACGTGCATGGCCACATTTTGGCCTCATCTAGGACATCATTCATTTGTTCTGCAATTGCCGGTGTGTAAAACTTGTGTTAGTTCCATTCTCTTTAGTCAAAAGTGGTCTGCCGCTCAAATTGATCGGGATTTTCAGTTATATTGAACATTAGCAATGTCTTACCTATCTTCTCTACATACCTCAGCATGAATATCACCGTAGTAATACCCAGACAAAGGGTTTTACTTAGTTTGAGAATCACGGAAATAGTACCCATACAAAAGGTTTCCCAAGTTTTAGAATCACTGCAATAATATCCAGATATATGGTCCCTAGTTTAAGAATCACTGCAGTAATAACCGGAAAAAGGGTTCCCCCTAGTTTGAGAATCACTGCAGTAAAACAGGGACAAAGGGTTTTCCCACAGCTTGAGAATCACTGCAGTAATACCCGGACAAAGGGTTTTCCACCCAGCATGAGAATCACTGCAGTAATACCCAGAGAAATGGCTCCCCCTTTTTTTTTGAGAACCACTGCAGCAATACACAGACAACGAGTTTCCACCAGTTTGAGACTCATCAGTATTACCTAGACAAAGGCCCCCATCAGTGCAGTAATACCCAGACAAAGGGTTTTCCCCCAGTTTGAGAACCACTGCAGCAATACTCAGTCAAAGGTTCTCCCCCCCCCCAGTTTGAGAATCACTGCAGTAATACCCAGACAAAGGGTTTTCCCGGGAAAGCCGACACAAATTTGCATGAGGTTTTACTGCTCTGTGTCCCTCATTGTGGCCACAGGAGATCTGGACATGCATGTCGCTCAGCTCAGCCAGGCGGGAACTCGGCTTTCGGATCGTAATGTCAGGATTTACTGCAGACTTACGTTAGATCAGTGGTTCTCAACCTTCCTAATGCCGCGACCCTTTAATAGAGCTCCTAATTTTGTGGCGACCCCAGCCACAAATTATGTTCGTTTCTACTTCATAACTGTAGAGCATATGTGATTTCAGTAAGTCTTAGGCGACCCCTAGAAAAGGGTCGTGCGACCCCAAAAGGGGTCGCGACCCACAGGTTGAGAACCGCTGCGTTAGATGGATGGTACAACACTCCTTCACTGTCATGTTTTTTTGGGGGGATGCCACGTCACAGCCTCCAGTGCTTAGGTTCTCTTTCCGCCCCCCCCCCCTCCTCAAACCCTGAGTCGCGGCGGCCATTAGAATCTTTATTTTAGTTTTCTGACCCCCAACGAAAACCGACCGCGACCCCATTCGGGGAACGCGACAAATTGTTGGAGAAACAGGGCTCAAGTTACTGGAGAGTCTAGTACAGCGGTTCTCAAGGGTCGCCCTAAGACCATCGGAAAACACATATCTATGAAGTAGCAACGACAGACGAAAGTAATTTTCTGGCTTGGGGTCACCCCCCAAAAACCGGTATTAAAGGGTCGCGGCATTAGGAAGGTTGAGAACCACCAGTCTAGTATCATCACAATGGATCCCTAAGTGAAGAGCCTTGATTTTAGGCTATGTTAAACTTCATTTTACGGCTTCTATTACGATAGTCCTTCTTTTGATACATAAGATATATCACTAGCTAACATCGTACGATAGTAAATACAAATTCGTTAGAGGAAAAAAACACACACACACACATTATTCTTAATTATTGTAAAATAAAGTTTCCTAATAAAAAAATAAATAAATAAAACAAGCTTAAAATTTCGCGCTGGCGTTCACTAACTATTGGAGAAAATACCATCGCCATATATGATCTTTGATTTTAGAGACCGCAACCATAAAAAATTGAAATCAATAAAAAAAATGTGTAGGCGCCTTGATTTAGTTGATTTAAGAGAATAGTTTAGATAGGAAACTATCAGTGAGGTGACAAGGCTCAAACTGATCACAGATATTGTGTACTTAGATCAGAGCACACAGTACTGGCAGCTACATCAGAGCACAGTGCCGGCAATTATGTCAGGGCACAGCACTGGCAGTTACTTCAGAGCACATTACTGGCAGTTACATCAGGTCACAGTACTGACAACACGTCAGGTCAAAGTACTGACAATTACTTCAGACCACAGTAGTGACAATTACGTCAGGCCACAGTAATGACAATTACATCAGACCACAATAGTGACAATTACGTCAGGCCACATTACTGACAATTACGTCAGGGCACAGTATTGGGCGATGTCATCAAAAGTACTGATGATTTGAGTACCGTCTTTGTGGATGAAATTATTAAGGAAAATTCCGAAGATGACTTCCAGGAATTGAACTGATGATGATGAGAAATGGGGAAAATGTAGTCAAAATAATTATGTCCCTTCTTCCTCCCCCAACCCCCACCCGTTTTCCGTTGAAACAAATTGTATCGTTCTAATTTCCGGATATGTGATGTGTTGTTTATAATAATCCTCTTGCTTCAAGCACCACATTAACGTATACTCTCTCACTTTCAACGGTTCCGTTGTCCCATTGCAACCTCTTCTGTTCCTGAGACCCACCGTTGTCCCATTGCAATCTCTTCTGTTCATGAGCCCCACCGTTGTCCCATTGCAACCTCTTCTGTTTCTGAGACCCACCGCTGTCCCATTGCAACATCTTCTGTTCCTAAGACCCACCGTTGTCACACTGCAACCTCTTCTGTTCCTGAGACCCACCGCTGTCCCATTGCAACCTCTTCTGTTCCCGAGACCCACCGTTGTCCCATTGCAACTTCCTCTGTTCCCGAGACCCACCGTTGTCCCATTGCAACTTCCTCTGTTCCCGAGACCCACCAATGTCACTTTGAGAACGCTCTAATCCTCTACCATTGTCCACAGTTTAATATCCAACCGGTTCTACTGCTTGGACATCGATGTCAGATCTCAATTGAATTTAAATGCCACTCCCGCGGTACAACTGATAAGTATCGTGTCTCCACGCGGCAGATTTCTTAGTTTCCGTGGTCGATACCGCCCACCCGCCAAAAGTTGCCAAGACGACGAAGTGGTCCGCCTGAATATGAAGCACAGACACCGATACTGGCCGGGGAATCGCCCGTAGGGTTTCATTCAGATAAATTGGGACATAAACAAGAAAATATGGCGCCCGATGCCCGCAGGAAGGACGTGCCATGTGCCAGGAGGGCAGATAAACAAGTTGAAAGGTTGGGCCTGTCTGTTGCGGAGTAATCGTTCCTGTAGGCCGTGATGTGGATCGTTCGCCAACGTGGCAGGCCCAATCACGGCAGTAGGTGTTACAATCACGACACTTTGCGTTACAATCACTGCAGTAGGTGTTACAATCATGTCAGTAGGTGTTACAATCACGACAGTAGGTGTTACAATCACGACAGTATGTGTTACAATCACGACACTTTGTGGTACAATCACGGCAGTAGGTGTTACAATCATGGCAGTAGGTGTTACAATCACTGCAGTTTGTGTTACAAATATGACAGTAGGTGTTTCAATCACGACAGTCAATGTTACAATCAAGGCAGTGGGTGTTACAATCACGGCACTAGGTGTTACAATCACGGCAGGGAGTGTCACAATCGCGGTATTGGGTGTTACAACCATGGCAGTAAGTATTCGAATACGGGAGTGTGTTACAATCCCAACAGTTGTTGCTACAATCAAGATATTTAAGAGCAAAAAGACGTTCGCTGTGGAAATATAAGAAAATTGCATTTAAAATCCACAACTTTTGCGTGTACAGCCATTGCGTGCACATACATTGCGTGTACAGCTATTGCTTGTAGGTCCACTGGGTATACAGCTATTGCGTGTACATTTATTGCGTGTACAGCTATTGCGTGTACATTTATTGCGTGTACATCTATTGTGTGTACATTTAGTGTGTACATCTATTGCATGTACATTTATTGTGTGTACATCTATTGCGTGTACATTTATTGTGTGTACATATACTGCGTGTACATCTATTGCGTGTACATCTTGCGTGTGCATCTATTGCGTGTACATCTATTGCGTGTACATCTATTGCGTGTACATCTATTGCGTGTAGAGCTATTGTGTGTGCAGCCATCGCGTGTAAATTCATTGCCTGAACAGCCATTCCGTGACGAGGATTATCGAAGCAGAAGGGTTCAAATCAATAGCTTAATCATTAATCGTGTCATATCTTCAAAGATGAATGTAAACCCAGGGAATGAATAGCGCCTCATTATGAATGACGATATCAAAGTCACGTGTTAAGACGTGGGTCTGTTCAGGCTGCAAGCAACGAACAGCGCTGTCGGGAGAAAAAAATAAATGACGTTACAGTTAACCCCCCCCCCCACCTCTTTTTTTGTTTTTTTGTTGTTGATACCATTGTTGGACTCCACTCCACAATCGGTCCGCCACCAAATTGTCCGCTTTCAATAGCCCCGCTCATCCGTCCAGACACCCAGACGAACAGTTGTTCAATTCAATCCTGTTGTTTCCATGTCTTCCTAATTAATGACGCTGTTATTGATGGTTTCGTCATTAGATTATGTTTGTTCCAGGATGGGTTTTTTTTTTTGGTTTGTTTGTTCATCTTCTGGAGCCCTTGGAGCACAGGTTTTGTCCTAATGTGTTTGTAAATGTAATGATTTAGAGCTGGCTAACTAGCTAAATGTGTGGAAAAGTGTGCAGCAAGTAAGCTCTTTTAAGGGGAAAAAAAAGTATTTAATTTTTTAAAATCCGATTATAGCTTTGATTTGGAGAACAGTAAAATAATTTATACAGCCAGAGGCGGAGAAATCCAAGGGCGTATGATGCCACCCCCCCCCCCCCCCCCCCCACTAACCCACCGGGGGCAAGAACTAAAATGGCTCTCCTTATCAAGCTTGAGAAAGCTATTTTTAGATAATTATGATCTCCCTATTGTAGTATGCAATGAGATGTGATGCAGCCGATACGACTGCGGCCTTTTTAATAGTTCACCGCAGGTATAAGCGAACTCACAAGGAAACCAGAAATACGTGGGGGGGGGGGGGGACGACTGCGTCCAGGTTGAAGCAATAAGAAGGATACGGAAGACAAACCTGGCTTTTGGGCTGAAACTTCCGCATTTTTATGTTGTCAAATTGCTGGTTTGCCTATACCCCATGGGGGGGGGGGGGTCTTGTTTCACAAGGAAAAACAATTATTTCAACTAAAAAAAAACTTTATTTATTTAAAAATGAGTTATAATCTTAAAGAAATCGAAACGCAGTTATCAATTATTATGTCTAAACTTGGGTACAGGCATAATCAACCAGGATAGGAAAGCGCCCGGTGTAGCTGTACGCGCAATATCGGTGCCTCCCTGGCGAGGACATGGGAGGTCGCCGGCTGCTTGATGACGTGCTTCGTGGTCCCCCAGTCAACACTTTAAATTTTAACACTAATGTAGAGACGCCTTAGCCTTTTGTTGTTGTTGTTCAGACCAACTGATTTCTTAATGGTACTTGCTCGGGACAGATACATGCCTACATCTTATGGGCGGGTCTTCATTGTAAGGCTCTAAAGACAGTTGAACGATTCAATGCGTCACTTCCGTACAGTGGCAACGTCGTAAAAGTAAGGGACTAAAATGCCATTCGACCTGTGACCTATGACCTGACCTGATGATTTTTTAACATAAAATCCCCACGTTCTATTTATCGAACCTTTTTCATGTAACATTCACGTAGCATCCCTGTAGCATCCATGTAGCATCCATGTAGCATCTCCTATCATACTTTGGCCGATTGTACCAGGAATAATTTTTCATTAATAAAATAGGGATGAAAAATTATAAAGAGAGAAAAACTTAAGGGTCACTATGACAGGGTTATGACAAGGTAACAATTTTTTTTAAAAAATCTACTCACCAGTCCATAAGGAAGGCAGGTAAGAATAATCCAATCAAGTTTAAATTTATTTGTTCAGCAAAAAGTCTTACAGTACTCTGGATATACTGTAAGACTTGTTACATTATGAAACTGGAGTTGCTCACGAATGTTCTCACCTTGTTGTGTCTTCCGTTTTCTGTCCCCCGTTTCATTGACCTTGACATAACTTTGGTCTCCTTGTGGCTCGAGGAGTACATTAATCGTCAATACAATCGCCAAAAAATTCAATCACAATCGCTCATCCACATTTTCTTCATTTCATTATTTTCATTTGAGTCTAATGAATCGTCCAAGAAACTTGATAGGATTGCTTCTTCGGCAGTCTTGCATGAGAACCTTTAACGACCAGACCTAAAATACATATCAGTAAAACTTGTTGAAGCCATTACAATCAGCTGATGTTTGTTTACAATGTTATAGACGTGATAAAATGATTTTTTTTTGAAACATTACACCTAGCGTGGTACAACCTGCAAGAAATTTCACACAAAGGAAGTTGAAACTCTTCTGCATAAAAGTTCAAAAAGCTATAAATAGTTGAATGTAAAAGTTAAAACACTAAGGGCATGAAACAAACAAGTGATGACGTATTATAGTCTAAGGCATGAAACAAACCAGTGATGACGCAGTTTAAGGGTATGAAAGAAACAAGTGATGACGCAGTCTAAGGGTATGAAAGAAACAAGTGATGACGCAGTCTAAGGGTATGAAACAAACCAGTGATGACGCAGTTTAAGGGTATGAAAGAAACAAGTGATGACGCAGTCTAAGGGTATGAAAGAAACAAGTGATGACGCAGTCTAAGGGTATGAAACAAACCAGTGATGACGCAGTCTAAGGGTATGAAAGAAATATGAAAGAAACCAATGGTGACGCAGTCTAAGTGTATCAAAGAAATATGAAACAAACCAGTGGTGACGCAGTCTAAGGGTATGAAAGAAATATGAAACAAACCACTGGTGACGCAGTATAAGGGTATGTAAGAAATATGAAACAAACCAGTGATGACGCAGTATAAGGGTATGAAAGAAATATGAAACAAACCAGTGGTGACGCAGTATAAGGGTATGAAAGAAATATGAAACAAACCAGTGATGACGCAGTATAAGGGTATGAAAGAAATATGAAACAAACCAGTGGTGACGCAGTATAAGGGTATGAAAGAAATATGAAACAAACCAGTGATGACGCAGTATAAGGGTATGAAAGAAATATGAAACAAACCAGTGATGACGCAGTATAAGGGTATGAAAGAAATATGAAACAAACCAGTGGTGACGCAGTATAAGGGTATGAAAGAAATATGAAACAAACCAGTGGTGACGCAGTATAAGGGTATGAAAGAAATATGAAACAAACCAGTGATGACGCAGTATAAGGGTATGAAAGAAATATGAAACAAACCAGTGGTGACGCAGTATAAGGGTATGAAAGAAATATGAAACAAACCAGTGATGACGCAGTATAAGGGTATGAAAGAAATATGAAACAAACCAGTGGTGACGCAGTATAAGGGTATGTAAGAAATATGAAACAAACCAGTGATGACGCAGTCTAAGGGTATGAAAGAAACCAGTGATGACGCAGTCTAAGGGTATGTATTCTGTCCGTTCCCAAGACACACACTAAAACATATGGTGAACGATCTTTCTCTTTCTGCGCCCCCAAACAATGGAATTCTTTGCCACTAAACATACGCAATATACCAACCACCCAGGTCTTCAAAACTGCACTCAAAAAAATATTTTTTAAAATTATACTACCCTGACTGATTCCCCTCCTCTGACCGGTAAATGATCTTGCTGGCTGCCGTCCATGGTTTGCCTTGTAACAGTTATGTGGTGGGGTGGGTGAATATAAATTGCTGCTCTTTATTTCATAAATTTATTTTATTTTAATGTCATGATTATGTCTCTTTTGATAAAATTTTTATGTACAGCGCGGTGAGCCCAGCCCTAGGCTGGGGTACCGCGCTATATAAGACGTCTTATTATTATTATTATTATGAAAGAAACCAGTGATGACGCAGTCTAAGGGTATGAAACAAACCAGTGATGACGCAGTCTAAGGGTATGAAACAAACCAGTGATGACGCAGTCTAAGGGTATGAAACAAACCAGTGATGACGCAGTCTAAGGGTATGAAACAAACCAGTGATGACGCAGTCTAAGGGTATGAAAGAAACCATTGGTGACGCAGTCTAAGGGTATGAAACAAACCAGTGATGACGCAGTCTAAGGGTATGAAAGAAACCATTGGTGACGCAGTCTAAGGGTATGAAACAAACCAGTGATGACGCAGTCTAAGGGTATGAAAGAAACCATTGGTGACGCAGTCTAAGGGTATGAAACAAACCAGTGATGACGCAGTCTAAGGGTATGAAACAAACCAGTGATGACGCAGTCTAAGGGTATGAAACAAACCAGTGATGACGCAGTCTAAGGGTATGAAACAAACCAGTGATGACGCAGTCTAAGGGTATGAAACAAACCAGTGATGACGCAGTCTAAGGGTATGAAACAAACCAGTGATGACGCAGTCTAAGGGTATGAAACAAACCAGTGATGACGCAGTCTAAGGGTATGAAACAAACCAGTGATGACGCAGTCTAAGGGTATGAAACAAACCAGTGATGACGCAGTCTAAGGGTATGAAACAAACCAGTGATGACGCAGTCTAAGGGTATGAAACAAACCAGTGATGACGCAGTCTAAGGGTATGAAAGAAACCATTGGTGACGCAGTCTAAGGGTATGAAACAAACCAGTGATGACGCAGTCTAAGGGTATGAAAGAAACCATTGGTGACGCAGTCTAAGGGTATGAAAGAAACCATTGGTGACGCAGTCTAAGGGTATGAAAGAAACCATTGGTGACGCAGTCTAAGGGTATGAAACAAACCAGTGATGACGCAGTCTAAGGGTATGAAACAAACCAGTGATGACGCAGTCTAAGGGTATGAAACAAACCAGTGATGACGCAGTCTAAGGGTATGAAACAAACCAGTGATGACGCACGCTTTGGCTAAACGTATTGGGCCGAAATCAGGGTGACGCACACTGCGTTGAAATGTTCGGAATGGGTTAATTAATGAGAATTTTCAATCATATTTAATCAAAAAGGGTTACATTTCAAAGCCTGACCGTGAAAATAACGGTTTATTATGATTTCCCCCCGAAAATCGTATCCACTATTTGTATGTACAGTTGAACGTGTATGTGGAATTTTCAACGCATCAATACATGATATAATCTAAATCTGTGAACATTTTAGCGAAACAATCTATATTATCTAAATCTGTTATCTCTTTTACTGATTTTTGTTTGATTTCCTTTTATTTTAATATTTTACTATTTTTTTTTTTCATGGCTGATTCCAAATATTATTGACTTCACAAACTTTCCAACCTAAAGACAACATCACCCATGTATTTCAGTCTGACATTTTCATGCACTGCCACCGCTGGCCATCTTAGTGTCACCTAGCAACCCCCCCCCCCCCCCCCAGTGTTTAAAGTCTTCTGGAAGTCTTCCTGCAACCCGAGGCTGGTAGATGAGGCGTGGCTCTCATCACCGTGCCGTCACGGCCCGTTGCCGGCAGCGGTCACGGTGGGGAAACATTTTGACAAGAATCTGATGGAAATAACATTTAGCGGCACGATTTGTCCTTCTTGTTCCAATGCGGGGTTTACCGCCCGTCAATGGTTCTCAAACTAAGACAATCAAAGAGTATGAAATAAAACTTTGTAAAATAGAGTTTTATTACTCGAAGACGAGTTTAAACGCACTAAAATATGAATTCGGCATAGAAAACATGAGCGGAAGAGGAGTAAGGCACTATGATATGAAGCCAAAAGATTCTAATTAAATTTAGAAGAAACTTAAATAAATTTTATTTTAATTTTTTTGTTTTTAAATAATAAAATTTCTGCACAGACTTTCTTTGCGTCAAAAATTTTAAAATATTTTCTGTTTTTAGCGCGTTTGAACTCGTCTTTGGCGGAAAGTATTTATTTAAAATATATATATTTTTTTTTAATTTTGTACTTTTTAGTATTAAAAAAATAATCTTTAAATTATTGAAAAAAGTAAAATTAATTACTTTTTTTTAAAAACCATCAAATGCTTCAAAAATTCCCGTTGAAGTAACTTAACACTTTACCCAGACATAAAACCCTTTTTGTGGGTTTCTTCCGTGTGTCAAAGAGTGGATGTCTGTGCTCACTCAACCAGTCAACCGCGAAACAACGCGGTCAACCACGAACATTTGAACGACAGTGTCAAGCCGCCTCCGTCGACACAGGAGCCGACGCGATGTTGAAACAACTCAGTCGCAATGAGGCGATCAACACCTTTCCCAGGGGACCGTGTCACGAGATAATCATCAACTGAGCGAAATGTCACCTGTGTAAACTAAGCAACAACAACGACGACAAAAAATACATTAATAAATACACCATGCTCCATCCACACAGTCCTAAGATGGCATTGCAAGTAGAAAGTAAGTCTTTCAGGCGGAGTTCTACTCTGATGAGGTCATTTTAAAGATAAATGGAGATAATTGATCAAGGCATACTTTCGTACACGTAATTGTTGCTCCGCAGCATAGTTTCATACACGTAATCGTTGTTCAGTAGCATAGTTTCGTACACGTAATTGTTGCTCCGTAGCATAGTTTCGTACAAGTAATTGTTGCTCCGTAGCATAATTTCGTACACGTAATCGTTGTTCTGTAGCATAGTTTCATACACGTAATCGTTGTTCTGTAGCATAGTTTCATACACGTAATCGTTGTTCTGTAGCATAGTTTCATACACGTAATCGTTGTTCTGTAGCATAGTTTCATTTCATACACATAATTATCACGCGCAGCTTTCTGGTACTTGCTGCACTGCGGACACTTTCTGACGCTTACTGTATAGAGGACACTTTCTGACGCTCACTGTATAGAGGACACTTTCTGACGCTTACTGTATAGAGGACACTTTCTGACGCTTACTGTATAGAGGACACTTTCTGACGCTCACTGTATAGAGGACACTTTCTGACGCTTACTGTATAGAGGACACTTTCTGACGCTTACTGTTTAGAGGACATCTTTCTGACGCTCACTGTATAGAGGACACTTTCTGACGCTCACTGTATAGATGACACTTTCTGACGCTCACTGTATAGAGGACATTTTCTGGCGCCCACTGTATAGAGGACACTTTCTGACGCTTACTGTATAGAGGACACTTTCTGACGCTTACTGTATAGAGGACACTTTCTGGCGCTTACTGTATAGAGGACACTTTCTGGCGCCAACTGTATAGAGGACACTTTCTGACGCCTACTGTATAGAGGACACTTTCTGGCGCCCACTGTATAGAGGACACTTTCTGACGCTCACTGTATAGAGGACACTTTCTGACGCTCACTGTATAGAGGACACTTTCTGACGCTCACTGTATAGAGGACACTTTCTGACGCTTACTGTATAGAGGACACTTTCTGACGCTCACTGTATAGAGGACACTTTCTGACGCTTACTGTATAGAGGACACTTTCTGACGCTTACTGTATAGAGGACACTTTCTGACGCTTACTGTATAGAGGACACTTTCTGACGCTTACTGTATAGAGGACACTTTCTGACGCTTACTGTATAGAGGACACTTTCTGACGCTTACTGTATAGAGGACACTTTCTGACGCTTACTGTATAGAGGACACTTTCTGACGCTTACTGTATAGAGGACACTTTCTGACGCTTACTGTATAGAGGACACTTTCTGACGCTTACTGTATAGAGGACACTTTCTGACGCTTACTGTATAGAGGACACTTTCTGACGCTTACTGTATAGAGGACACTTTCTGACGCTTACTGTATAGAGGACACTTTCTGACGCTTACTGTATAGAGGACACTTTCTGACGCTTACTGTATAGAGGACACTTTCTGACGCTTACTGTATAGAGGACACTTTCTGACGCTTACTGTATAGAGGACACTTTCTGACGCTTACTGTATAGAGGACACTTTCTGACGCTTACTGTATAGAGGACACTTTCTGACGCTTACTGTATAGAGGACACTTTCTGACGCTTACTGTATAGAGGACACTTTCTGACGCTTACTGTATAGAGGACACTTTCTGACGCTTACTGTATAGAGGACACTTTCTGACGCTTACTGTATAGAGGACACTTTCTGACGCTTACTGTATAGAGGACACTTTCTGACGCTTACTGTATAGAGGACACTTTCTGACGCTTACTGTATAGAGGACACTTTCTGACGCTCACTGTATAGAGGACACTTTCTGACGCCCACTGTATAGAGGACACTTTCTGACGCCCACTGTATAGAGGACACTTTCTGACGCCCACTGTATAGAGGACACTTTCTGACGCCCACTGTATAGAGGACACTTTCTGACGCCCACTGTATAGAGGATACTTTCTGGCGCCCACTGTATAGAGGACACTTTCTGACGCCCACTGTATAGAGGACACTTTCTGACGCCCACTGTATAGAGGATACTTTCTGGCGCCCACTGTATAGAGGATACTTTCTGGCGCCCACTGTATAGAGGATACTTTCTGGCGCCCACTGTATAGAGGACACTTTCTGGCGCTCACTGTATAGAGGACACTTTCTAGCGCTCACTGTATAGAGGACACTTTCTGACGCTCACTGTATAGAGGACACTTTCTGACGCTCACTGTATAGAGGACACTTTCTGACGCTCACTGTATAGAGGACACTTTCTGACGCTTACTGTATAGAGGACACTTTCTGACGCTCACTGTATAGAGGACACTTTCTGACGCTTACTGTATAGAGGACACTGTCTGACGCTCACTGTATAGAGGACACTGTCTGACGCTCACTGTATAGAGGACACTTTCTGACGCTTACTGTATAGAGGACACTGTCTGACGTTCACTGCAACTTTCTCGTTCTGCTATTATTGCTATAAAATTTTAATTTCTGGCCGAGCGGGACACAAAGGAAACGACACAATAGCAAATGTGTCTTTAAGTTTTAATTTCCGATAACTGTTCATTAGCTCGCCATGCTCCTGCATCTCGTTCATCAAAACAAACACACTTTTTGCAGATTAAATTCGAAATTAGTTAAATGAGGATTTGTTCATTTTGTCAGTTCATTAAAATGTTTATTAAAATGGTCAGCTTTTCGAACACAAATCTTCCCACCCCCACTTCCCAAAACACACACACACACACTCTGTGGCATCCCTCAAAATCTTTTATGCCGATGTCCCGACCTTGACCTTGTAAGGCGTTGTGTACTCCCAAGAAGAGATTAACTCATTCAAATTTAGCGCTGGATCGTCTGAAAGTTGTACATGGACGTAGTGTAAGACTGGAGCAGCTTTACGCCTTACCCATTAAGCGGGGTGGGCGGATTCCGGGGAAGTTTTATGTACACAAATGTAATTCTTTGCCACATTGAAACGAGAGGGATGTGTACAGTACACAACTTAAACCATCACATTTTCAGATTTTTAAAATTTTTCCTTCTTTTTGCTTTATTCTCTTCAAGCGGTCTTCATTAAAAAAAAATAAAAATAATAATAATTTAAATTTAAAAATGAAATTGTTATGAGTTTAAGGGCATACCCGTAAATATACAAATACATGTTTAATAGGTTTAGACTAGCACCATGCACAAATGGTCCAAAGCTTATACATAAGTGTTTCCAATGAACAGTAGATGGCGTTGCCCTTCAATCTGGTTGATTCTTTCCGTGTTTCTCTATCATGTAAGGTTATCAAAAGGTAGCGACTCAGGCATTTAGCCAGAAGGCTCATAATGTTACTCTTAAATAAATCTTTAACATAACATTAAACACTAGAGATGCTTCAAGCGGTTCCCCCATGCCTTTCCCCTCCCCTCCTCAAGCGGTTCCCCCATGCCTTTCCCCTCCCCTCCTACCAACTAAATCGCCGCAACCCGCCCCCACCCCACCCCCACCCCCCACACATACACACACACCCCAGCCATCGTGTCTGTGCCAATATACTTAAAGACTGAAAGCGGCATCCTCATTTCCTAATGTAGTCGCCCCAGGCCATCGTTCCTTGTTCCTGTTCCTTGTTCGGTGCAGTATTACAATTACGTCACTAAGTGGATCGATAAAGTCATTAGAAGGGAAGAACTAAAAAAAAACGGATTCGGAATCGGTTTGAGAATATTTCCCCGTAGGTTGCGATACCAAACATCTTATGTATTCGACACACTATGAAGCTCTGTTATACTGGACATATCTTTGAAGGCCTCATTGACAAGGTATATAGATATTGCAACATCTCACTTGGCATCTGCATCCATGTCATCTTGCACCTGATCCTGGGAGCCATTCTCTCATCCGGAAGATATGGAAAGTCAGGTGTTGCGGCAAGAGTATTTTAGAGCAGCGGTTCTCAACCTGCGTCCCTCGGACCATCGGAAACACACATAATTATGAAGTAGAAACGAAAATAATATTATGGTTGTGGGGCACCACAACATAAGGATCTGTATTCAAAGGTCGCAGCATTAGGAAGGTTGAGAACGAATTTTTGTAGAGTCATCCACACATAGTCTGGCTCTAGGTCTTGTGGGGCAGGGAGGTTGTGGGTGTGGGGAAAAGTTCTTTAAAAAAAATAAAAAATTATTGGTCACTCCCTCTTCCCAATGTCGTGGATGTTATCTGAAAGCGAGACGAGATCCCTGTGATTCGCGTGCCTTTGTTCTCTCCCTCTCATTACCCCCTTGTCGTCCCGGGCCTAAGTGTTTACAATTGCATGATGCCATGGTCACCAACAGACATTTTACGTCAGACAGCCAGCCAGGCAGCCACGCGACGCGTCACTAATTACCCCTCACACAATGCCACGTTGGCGTGGTGCATAAAGACAAGTTGGGGGGGGGGGGAATGCCGCCCTGTCCTTGTTGTTTTTACTATGGGATTTGGAGGAAAAAAAAATATTGGCATCCATTTTCCTCTGTCCTTGTTACTATAAAAATCTGTCCGCCCCCCCCCACCCCCCAGAAGTCAGTGAAACGGAAGTCAGGAATTAATTTGTCGCGAGCGGCTGTGATTAAAATGCGCTGAGCCCCACTTTTTATGACCAGAGAGAGGGTCGTAGATGTTGAAACAACAAATGATGGCTTTTCTTAATAACGTGCAATTTTACCCGCTCGTGAGACTCCTCCATTTTCACTCTCTCAGGGGAGTATCAAGAGTAATAAGGGGAGGGGGCGGACCGTTATTTCATCTCATGCGCCACATCATTTTTTTTTCCTCTTGCTGTTAGTTGACATTTTGGCCGCAATTATCAGAAATATTTTTTTTTTAAATATAACTTCTGCTGCAAATTATTAAGTATTCGATTTATAACACTTTTTCTCAATCGAATCTAATTAAATATAGATCTATACCATAGCTTAAACTTAAACGTTTAAAAAAAAAAAAACTGTTCCAGAATCACACTTTTCCAACACTCTAGACTTGTCTGATACAACCTAGATTCTAGACTTGTCTGATAAAACCTAGATCCTAGACTTGACTTATACAACCTAGATTCTAGACTTGACTGATACAACCTAGATTCTAGACTTGCCTGATACAACCTAGATTCTAGACTTGACTGATAAAACCTAGACTCTCTACTTGAATGATACAACCTAGATTCTAGACTTGACTTATACAACCTAGATTCTAGACTTGACTGATACAACCTAGATTCTAGACTTGCCTGATACAACCTAGATTCTAGACTTGACTGATAAAACCTAGACTCTCTACTTGAATGATACAACCTAGATTCTAGACTTGACTTATACAACCTAGATTCTAGACTTGACTGATACAACCTAGATTCTAGACTTGTCTGATAGAACCTAGATTCTAGACTTGACTGATAAAACCTAGATCCTAGACTTGACTTATACAACCTAGATTCAAGACTTGACTGATACAACCTAGATTCTAGACTTGCCTGATACAACCTAGATTCTCTACTTGAATGATACAACCTAGATTCTAGACTTGAATGATACTACTTAAGCTCTAAAATTGACTGGGAAAACCTAGGCTTTAGACATGACTGATATTACTTAAGCTCTAAAATTGACTGATAAAACCTAGGCTTTAGACTTGACTGATACTATCTAGACTTGAATGATACAACCTTGACTCTAGACTTGACTGATAAAACCTAGGCTTTCGCCTTGCCTGATACGACCTGGGCTCTATAATTGACCTAGACAACCTAGATTCTAGACTGATACAACTTAGAATCTAGACTTGACTGATACAGCCTAGACTCAAGATTTTACTGATACTACCTGGACCCTAGACTTCACTGAAACAAATTGGGCTCTAGACTTGACTGATACAACCTAGGCCTTAGACTTGACTGATAAGCCTAGACTTGACTGATACAACTTGGCCTTTAGACTTTACAACCTAGACTCTAGACTTGACTGCTACAACCTGGACTCTAGACTTAATTGATACAACCTAGACTCTAGACTTGACTGATACAATTCATGTTATTTATGATTATTCATTCGGTGAATTTCGATGAACTACTTATATAGAGGAATGACGTGAGGAATCTTTGAAAATATTGTCTTCCATTTAAGTCAGGGCCGACCCCTATGTTTATTCTGGGGGGGGGGGCGATCCTCTGGTTTAACCATATTGTCCAGATGCGAACCTAAGGTTAAGCCAGGGGAGATCCTATGGCTTAGTCAGGGGCGACCCTTAGGTTTAGTTGTCAGGGGCAACCCTTAGGCTTAGGTTTCGGCAAGGGCCACTAACTTAAGGGAGCCAACACCGATCTATTGAAATAGTTCCTCTAAACATAAAAGAGTGTTCAAATTTTAGGGAAAAAAAAACTTATTTTTCAACACAATTCTTTTATTTTTTTCATAAATAAAATGCATTATGTTTTTGTTTAAAGTACTAAGTATGAGCATCTTACACGGTACACGGTACCCGGTACTAAATAAGGGCATATTTCATGGTCACGACCGGTGTCTTGGTATGGGGCACGACTCGCGCTGTTTACCCACGTGCACGGCTCGCGCACTAACCCAGAGCACAAAGGGGGAGCATGACAATAGAGGAGACAGGATCTCATCGAGTGGCCTCCCCACGGTTTTTATCTCTGATGGACAGTGGGGGCGCGCGATGACAGATTCCGAGATGAGGGCGGCGGTAGCTTCTGATGGTTTCATTACAAAAGTGGTGCTGGTCACAAGGGCTGAAGTGGTGACAGGGGCGGTAATAGTGGCGCTGTGGGATAATACTGGCTCCTCCTGTGTCACCGTCAGGTTTATGGGGGGGGGGGGTGGGCGGGGGGTTGGGGATTTAATTATTGACGCTAATGCAGAGATTTGCCAAGAGTGCGCGTGGGGGGGGGGGGGGGGGTGGAGGGGGAAGGGATGGGATTTAATTATTGACGCTAATGCAGAGATTTGCCAAGAGTGCGCGTGTGGTGGGGGGTGGGGGTGGAGGAGGAAGGGATGAGTTCGATCTGTCAACTTGTGATTGGTTATTGGTGTAACTCTGGGAATGCGTTTACAACAATTCCAATCAGAAATAAAGTTAAAAATTACAGTAATTTTGGTCTTATTATTTCATTTAAATTTTTTATTGTCGATTAGTTTAGCGAGTGGCCATTAAAAAAATAAAAAATTTAAAGTTATTTATATATTTAAAAAAAAAAATAAAAGAATGTATGAACTTTGTATTGTATGAGTATGTGAAATTTATTTTGAAAGTTGTAGTCCAGGGACAAGTTATGTTGATTTTCTTTCTTGTTATACCACCTATTATTATAGATATCATTTTTTTTTCATCATTATCTTGTACTTAATATCAATTTATATGTTTTAGTATTCCAAAAGAATAATAATAATAAACACGGAAAATAATATTTGTAATTATTTGCATAATATAGTTATTTTTAGCACCCAGATAATAAATCAAAAGGTAAAATTAACCCATAAAAACAAAAATCATATGTTACATTAACCCATAAAAACAAAAATCATTTGTTACATTAACCCATAAAAACAAAAATCATATGTTACATTAACTCTGAAAGACAAAAATCATAGATCTTGGAAAATAAATTAAAGTTCTTTGGCAGCCCTCATTGGTATCAATCATAATGATTCATTCCATAGAGGCTGCCCGACTTACACATAGATATTTCTAATCCCACTTGATTTGTCCCAGGCGCCTCTTCTCACAAACCAGTCCAGAAATAACAGTCCACGGTTTGTAGTCTCGTACACCACGAGAATCTATCGTCTGCAAATAGAGCCGGACTTCACCGGTCAGATAAATCAACTGTAACTACTTAATGCTTGGGGTGGGGGGGGGTTATTATGGCGTAACCCGAACCACTGCGACTACTTTATAGTTCTTTTTTTTTCCCCGGACATTTTCTTGTACTTAAAGTAATGGAGAGGTCAGACTTTTTGTTTTTCTCACATGTTGAAGATTTTATTTTTTGGAGCAGGCCTCCTGCTCCTCCTCTCTCTTCCTGCTCCTGTTACATTCTATTTTTTTCAAATAAACGTATGTTTACCAATGAATAAAATCATTGGCGTTAACAAAACGTGGGTATATTTACATAAGTCAACCCATACACATCAAAACCTTAGTCACTTTACACACTTGAACATTGAATATCGAAAAATAGAGATATTATTAAAAAATTAAAATATATTTTTGTGTTTACTTTGCGAAAAGTAAATTGGGTGTGTAGTTTTCTGGAGATTAACAGCGTTTCTTTTCTAAAAAAAGCAATCAAGTCGGTTATAGTAGTAAACAATGGTTACGTTTAGATCAAAGAATTCTTTGTTTTACGATTTCCCGATAATGGATCATTTTCTAAAAAAGCAATCAAGTCGGTTATAGTAGTAAACAATGGTTACGTTTAGATCAAAGAATTCTTTGTTTTACGATTTCCCGATAATGGATCATTTTCTAAAAATGCAATCAAGTCGGTTATAGTAGTAAACAATGGTTACGTTTAGATCAAAGAATTCTTTGTTTTACGATTTCCCGATAATGGATCATTTTCTAAAAAAGCAATCAAGTCGGTTATAGTAGTAAACAATGGTTACGTTTAGATCAAAGAATTCTTTGTTTTACGATTTCCCGATAATGGATCATTTTCTAAAAATGCAATCAAGTCGGTTATAGTAGTAAACAATGGTTACGTTTAGATCAAAGAATTCTTTGTTTTACGATTTCCCGATAATGGATCATTTT
>CAXITT010000303.1:324020-349932 GCA_964033795.1 Lymnaea stagnalis | reverse complement strand
GGGGGGGGGGGGGGATGAGCCGGATCACCCGAAGCGGTCACAATAAACCAATTTTAATTTTTTTAATTTTACTTTTTTTAAATCAATAAATATCGCGAGTGAGCACATAATGTGAGCTATTTGTGGAAAGGCTTTTTGTGAATGAAAGATGGGGGAGGGGGTGGGGGGGGGGTTACTAGATCTACGTCAATGTGAAAATGATTGTTTGTGAACCACACGTGAGCCGTGAGGACTCAAAAAACCACGTTCAGTGGTGAAGAAAAGATTTGATGGAAATTATGAGGAAAACGTCTCTTCAAGAGCTAGAGAACTTAGCTCAGTCCAGTTTTGGGTACACACGCCAATAATAAGATTATCTAATAGTTTAATAAGAGAAAGGAAAATGAACTAATTTTTAAAAAAAATTTAATTAATTTTTTTTTTTAAATTATAAATATATATATATATTTTTTAAATGTTTGACTTTCTAATAATAATCTAATGGATTAACAAATATGTAAATTATAAAAATTAACATTTTCTTTTAACTTTTCAGTAGTTTAACATATTCAACACCATTTTTTTTGTTCAATGAGTAGCACGAGTGAACCCATGGTTACACACGCCTGCTTTAAACTTAGCGAAGTATAATAATTCAGCCAACACTCTAAACCACGATTCTCAAACTCAAATCATCCGGGGGCCACAGGAGGCAGAGTTTGAGAGAGACTGGGCCGCATCAAGTAGAAAAAAAAACGAAAAAAAAAAAGCGATTACAACTTCAATACAGTCCAACTGGTACAATCTGCTCAGCCTTTATTATAAACAAAATTAAATCATAAAAGGTTCTCATGAACTAGGCTTCACTTTCTTCCTCCTACTCCTTGTTGCCAGAAACCATGCAGCGCTTCTTCTTACACAGCTGAGCAACCTTTGGCTGGAGTGAGGAAGCACCTGAGACCCCCAGTATAGCTTGAAGAAGATTCTCATCAGTAAGTTTGGCCCTGAACTTTGACTTGTTAAATTTCAGACTTGGAAAGAGCTTTTCACACAGATAGATACTCCAAAAAAAGGCACATGATCAGGCTTGAACAACCTGGAAACCCCAGTGAAGGTGGAGGGCAGTGCTCTCATAAATTGTCCTTGCTTGTCTGTTTCTCCATTCACTCCCAGAACTAAGAATGGCACTGAAGATCAATCAGCTCCATTTGAAACGCAAGTTTGGGGGGGGGGGAGGAGTTGGGGCACATCTTCCACTATAAGGAGAAAGGATCAGCAGAAGGTTGAAAAGTGGCTCTTTGTTTTTTAAAGACTAAAAACATGTGATCCAATTCTTCCTGTAGCTTTGCACTGCCATCAATGTACTCACTACTGAATGGTGTTCCCGAGTCCATGAGTACTTTTCATGTTGGGAAATGGCAGAGGTTCCTCTAAGAGCTATGACACAAGTTTTGTGCCAAAGGCCCTCACATTGTCATAGGCCACACTGACAAGTCTTGTAACTTCTTGTTGAGTACATTCAGCTCCTGTGTAATGTCAACAAGAATAGCCAAGTCCATGAGCCATCTGGGATCACTTAGTACAGAAAAACTACTTGATCCTTCTTCATGAAGGCTTTTAATGCTAAAATGTGTTCAAACAGTAAGCAGGGGCAAGAAATATTTATGAATTATTAATATGAAGGAAGATGCTATTGTAGGGAGAACGAATTTTGTTGTTTTTTTATCATAGAAAAGGACTTTTTGATTAACCGTATTTTGAAATGGAACCAAGCTGACATGCTTGGAATATTCCTAACTCGTTAACAGTGGGGGCAATTTAATAGGGATTCTTTGACACTGTGTCAGATTGCTACGATTTACACAATTAAGGTTGTGCTTTACCAACTAACTGGAGTTTTAAACTTTTTTCTCAAACCCGCACTTTGGCCATGTTTGTCTCATAAAATGCTTAAAAATAAACTCTTCTAGTCCGGTTCTGAAACGGTTTTGACCATTGTAATCAACGTCCAAATCTTTAAAAATTTAATACAAATCAGAATTAGATTAGTCGGTGCGATTAGACTGAAACCGTCGATGAGGGTCACATTATAGATATGAGAATGGGTAAGCTCGCGGGCCGCATTACACTAAACTTTACTGTCATGTAGCGGGCC
Source organism: Lymnaea stagnalis (assembly GCA_964033795.1). Taxonomy (NCBI): domain Eukaryota; kingdom Metazoa; phylum Mollusca; class Gastropoda; family Lymnaeidae; genus Lymnaea; species Lymnaea stagnalis. The sequence continues at coordinate 347,798 of CAXITT010000303.1, read as the reverse complement.
GCAAAATATCGTCTTGCGGGCCGCGAGTTTGAGACACCTGCTCTAAAAGTATCCGAGCTGATGCGTTTCTGATAACCTAATGCCTCAGAGATCAGCTGACTGTGAGTTAAATAAGTCAGCCAGCTCACTTTTACCGCGCCTCATCTCTGTCCTGACGTTGTGGTGTCACCATTTCGACTCAGTCAAACGACATCCAACCTGATGATTTTCGTGTTCGGCCCGGCCGGTCGGTACAGACTGTCGCATTGACCCGCGCTGTATACAAGTCACGACGCGAACTTTCTCAGACAAAAGTAACGCATAATTACGAATTCGATAATGATATATTCTAATAATGGCTAAACTTCCAAGCGAGCACTAGTTCTTTCACAAGAACCTTCAACAGAAACTAGGGCCAGTAACCGAGCTTCGCTGGCTTGATCGATACCGCACCAGAGATAGAATTAAAAATTGCCATCTTGGCAACACTGCACCAAATGAACTGCAGATGGGATCCATTAGAGGAGCGGTTCTCAACCTTCCTTATGCGGCGATCCTTTGATACAGCTCCTCATGTTGTGGCGACCCCAAACCACAAAATTATTTTCATTAATACTTCATAAATGTAGAGTATTTGTTTTCCGATAGTCTTAGGTGACCCTGGGAAAGGTTCGTTCGATCCCCAAACCGTTCGCGACACACAGGTTGAGAACCGCTGCATAAGCGTATCGAATACGAAAGGCCCGATACTTGTGTTTTAAATTGGGAAATATTGATGGAAACAATAGACTGGTAAAAGAAACAATTAAGGATTGAACCATTGCTGTAAGTGGCAGTAGTAGTTAAGGATTGAACCATGGCTGTAGTGGCAGTAGTAGTTAAGGATTGAACCATGACTGTAAGTGGCAGTAGTAGTTAAGGATTGAACCATGGCTGTAAGTGGCAGCAGTAGTTAAGGATTGAACCATGACTGTAAGTGGCAGAAGTAGTTAAGGATTGAACCATGGCTGTAAGTGGCAGTAGTAGTTAAGGATTGAACCATTGCTGTAAGTGGCAGTAGTAGTTAAGGGTTGAAACATTGCTGTAAGTGGCAGTAGTAGTTAAGGATTGAACCATGGCTGTAAGTGGCAGTAGTAGTTAAGGATTGAACCATTGCTGTAAGTGGCAGTAGTAGTTAAGGATTGAACCATTGCTGTGAGTGGCAGTAGTAGTTAAGGATTGAACCATTGCTGTAAGTGGCAGTAGTAGTTAAGGATTGAACCCTTGCTGGAAGTGGCAGTAGTAGTTAAGGATTGAACCATGGCTGTAAGTGGCAGTAGCAGTGAGTGTCGAGTGGTCGCAAACTGAATCTCTTGAGACATTTTATTTTCGAATAATAAAGTCAAGGTGCCGGGTCAACCTTTTAAATTGTTATTGTTATTGGTAAGTTATCGTTTACTGTCTGTTATAGAGAGCTTGTTTTTCTCGTGCGTGCCCTCTGATTGACCCCGCATGAGACGCTGTGTTCACAAAGGGGTGTGGCTTAGGTCTTTGAAGTGGCTTGTTTACAGTCGGCTTCCAATTACGCATTGGGTAGATTGTTTTCGGGTAATTTCTGGAATATACTCCTTAACCCGAGAGATGTAAACAACACGTCATAAGCCCTTCTCGAAGCATCTTACTCTACATATATATAAGAGATTGACAGGCACGAGGGGACGGAGATTTTTCACATAGATTTTCTTAACATTACGAGGCGTGTTTTATTCTTTGTGTATTTGTGTGCTCCTACTTATATGTGTTTATTCCGCATTATTTATTGGCATCATTATTTCTAATTGTATTAAGTGTGTACCGGTACGACATCTGCCATACTGTAAGTTGAAGATTGTAATTTTATTTTATTTTATTTTGTAATTATCTTTAGACATAATAAATCTTAATTAATTGTAACTAGAAACTGTTTTGGGTCGTATCTTTAATAATTGTTGATTCTATGGTATCGTCCTTTGTTAGGCACTGTTTACATCGAGCCAAATTAAAATTAAAATAGGAGATTAATTTCTCCCAATACAAGTCAGTGCGTAACAAATTGGGTTGCTCGTCCCGGATATAGCGGACTCCATATTATTATTTTTCTCAAGACCCCAATTCTAACAAATTGGGGGCATCGTCCGCGATAACCGAATCCATATTTTATTCTCATTAGACCCCAATTTTAACAAATTGTGGGATTTTCCGAGGATAATTTTAATCCATAGTTTTAATACACCAATAATAAATTGAGCGTTTTTTCTGTGGATTTTGACAAACTGTTTACCTTAATACACTCAAACTAATTTGAGTTCACGATACCATTTTACGACACCAACAACAGAGCTGGTTACAATTTTTTCATTAGTGTGTGCACTAAGCTTAAATTTTTATAAAAAAATCATTGTTATATTTTGCCTGTGTCAAAATGGATTTTGATATTGAAAACCCATCAGTAGAGGCATTAGACAAATGTTCTAGGAAGGAGCTATTTTCCATTGCTAAAGCTCTAGAAATAAATGTAGCTCATTCGGCCGTAAAAAAGACCATACGAGACATGATCATCGTTCACTTTGTGGATGAAGACATGTTATCTGAAGATGAACTTGCCTCAGTCACACAACCGACTGATCCAAGTATGGAGCTCCAACTAAAGCTCAAACAAATGGAACTAGATGCCCAGAGAGAAAAAGAACGTGAGCTTAAACAGCTGGAGCTAGATAAAGAACGTGAGCTTAAACAGCTGGAGCTTGAAGCTCAGAGAGAGAAAGAAGAAAAAGAACGAGAGCTTAAACAGCTGGAGCTAAAAGCTCAGAGAGAGAAAGAAGAAAAAGATAGAGAGCTAACAATAAAGTTAAAACAAATGGAAATAACGGCCAATTTAGGAGCAATGGAAAATAGACTCACGGCTCCAGCCGGTCAGGGTTGCGATGCAATTAAATTTGCAAAAGTAATCCCTAAATTTACAGAAAAAGAGGTTGACCAATATTTTGCGCAGTTTGAGATAACTGCCCAAAATTTTAAAATTCCTGAAACTATGTGGTCCACCTTACTTCAACCAGCCTTGACCGGAAGGGCATCTGAAGTCTTTGTGTCCCTGAATGCGGAACAGCGCGGGGACTATAACCTAGTAAAATCATTAATACTTAAGGCTTATGAATGTGTCCCCGAAGCATACCGTAAAAAGTTTAGGGAACTGTGGAAACGTGATAGCCAGACTCATGTTGAGTTCCTCCGGGAAAAGGAACGGCTCCTGGACAAGTGGCTGCACGCAACCAATACCGAGACAGACTTCAAGAAATTCAAGAATCTCATTCTGATGGAGGAGTTCAAGAACTGTGTTCGTACTGAAGTGCGAATACATATTGCAGACCGTGGCGAAGGTGACGCACATACGGCAGCAGTGTTAGCCGACGACTTCACCATCTCACATCAACTTTCCAAGAATCCATCTGACACCAAAAATGACAGGCACAATAAGACAGCTGTATCAACTTACAGTAAACCTCCACAAAAACCATTCAAGCCCGGTACGAAAGAAATTGGTGCAAAAGACACATGTGCCTACTGTAAAAAAGAAGGACATACGAGGGATGATTGCTGGAAACTCAAGAAGAAAACTGAGAAGCCCACACATCCTGGTACACAACACAAAGTCTCCGCTTGTACGTCTCGTCATACATCTGGAAACGCATTTTCAAAATTCAAGAGTTTTTGCTCTCCAGATGTCCATACAAACTTCAAAGAGGTTTGTCACGACTCATCAAAGAGTTCCATTATGAACAATAAGGCTAGTTTTACTGACTCCAGCCAAGTTCCTGCTTCGACTGCGAGTTTTATGAGCTTGTCGCCAAGATCCTTTTGCTCCAAGAAGAGGTCTACCTCCAGAGGGCGTTTTACTGAGGACTTGTGTGCAAGTTTTGACGACTCTACCCAGAGTTTTACTTCCTCTACCCTAGCCGAATGTTCTCAAGACTCCAACAAGAGTTTACCTACCAAGGTCCAAAATTCTACATCAGAAACTACTGATGTCATACAAGACTTCATGCCTTTCATATCGGAAGGATTCGTATCACTGCCAGGTGATTTTTCCAGTCTACAACCAATCAAAATCTTACGAGATACAGGTGCTTCACAGTCCTTACTACTTGAGGGTATACTTCCCTTGTCTGAATCTACTGCTACTGGGAGCAACATCCTGTTACGAGGTGTAGAGCTGGGATGCATAGATGTACCTTTACATCTCATCAACCTAAAATCAGACTTAGTCTCCGGACCTGTGGTTGTGGGTGTCCGACCAACATTACCATTGGACGGCATCTCGTTGCTGCTAGGCAATGACTTAGCTGGTGGGAAGGTGATAGCCGAGCCCATCGTTACTCATGAACCTTGTTTAAATGAAAATCAGGAAGAAGATCAAGAATTGTATCCAGCATGTGCTGTGACAAGGGCCATGAGTTCCAAGATCTCCACAAAAGAGATTTCACAAAAAAGCAATAAAATTCTTCCTGAAATTGACCTGGGAAAAACATTTTTTGCAAGTCTAAATGAAGAGGCTAGTAATTACAAGACTCCAACTCGAATGCAACTTATTGAAGAACAGAAGAGTGATCCAGAAATAGTCAAACTTCGAGAGAACGCTTTGACCCAAGAAGAAGCTGAACAATTCCCTATATGTTATTACCTTCAAGATGACATACTTTTGAGAAAATGGCGACCTCCAGACGCAAATGCTGACGAAGAATGGAGGATAGTTCATCAAATAGTAGTTCCTACCCCATTCCGGAACGAAGTCCTGAACTTAGCCCATGACTCACCACTTTCAGGTCATTTGGGAGTAAAGAAGACATATCACAAAATCACGTCGCACTTCTTTTGGCCCAAAATCAAGAAAGATGTGGTTGAATACTGCAGATCATGTCATACTTGTCAGGTTGTAGGGAAACCAAATCAGAAGATACCAGCAGCTCCTCTTCAACCCATTCCAGCATTCGAAGAACCTTTCAGTCGCGTTATTATAGACTGCGTTGGACCTCTGCCAAAGACAAAATCAGGTCACCAATACTTGCTGACAATCATGTGTGCGTCAACAAGATTCCCAGAAGCTATTCCTCTTCGCAATATCAAGACTCCGAACATCGTCAAAGCCTTGACGAAGTTTTTTACATTGTTTGGTCTTCCGAAGTCTGTACAGTCTGACCAAGGAACCAACTTCAAGGCTGGAATATTCAAACAAGTGATGAACCAGTTGGGCATAGAACACTGCTTGTCGAGTGCATATCATCCTGAGTCACAGGGAGCACTTGAGCGATTCCATCAGACGTTGAAGAACATGATGAGAACCTACTGCCTAGAACAAGAGAAAGACTGGGATGAAGGCATCAACATGCTACTGTTCGCCGCAAGAGAAGCAGTTCAAGAATCACTTGGATTCAGCCCCTTCGAACTGGTGTTTGGCCACACGGTTCGCGGTCCCCTTAAACTTTTAAAAGACACGTGGATGTCATCGACACCCACGGAAGGACTTCTTGACTATGTCCAAAAATTTAAAACTAAACTTTTTAATGCCGTTAATTTGGCTAAAACACATTTAAAAGATTCACAATCTAAAATGAAAGTTTGGTATGACAAAAAGTCAAAATTCAGACAGTTTGCTTCAGGGGACAAAGTGCTTGTGCTTTTGCCGATACCAGGGCAAGCACTACAAGCTAGATATTTTGGTCCTTATGTTGTTGAGTCCAAAATCAATGATTTAAATTACATTGTGTTAACACCAGATCGTAAAAGAAAGAAACAGTTATGTCACATTAACATGTTAAAAGAATATTTTGATAGAAAATGTGATGATCATTGTCCATCCTCAGAAACAAATGTTAACACAATCTCAACTGTAACTTCAGTACTTAAAGAAAATGTTACTGAAACCTTTGATAGTGTCCCAGAAAAAGTTGGTAATTATAAACTTAAAAATTCAGAAATATTGGCCAACTTAGATAAGAAACTAGGACATTTGTCATTGTCAGAGAAGGATGTTGTTAAGTCTGTTATTGCAGATTTTGTTTTACTCTTCCCTGATGTACCTAATAAAACCAACATTGCTGTACATGATGTTGACATTGGCAATGCAGTTCCGGTCAAGCAACACCCCTATAGGGTCAATCCGGAAAAACTTGAAATAATCCGGTCTGAAATAAAATACATGCTTGAAAATGATATAATTGAACCAAGCTCTAGTAACTGGAGTTCACCATGTATTTTAGTCCCAAAGCCTGACAAAAGTTACAGGTTTTGTACTGACTTCAGGAAAGTGAATGCATTCACAAAGACTGATTCCTTTCCGATTCCAAGGATAGACGATCTTATAGATCGAATAGGTGATGCCAAATATGTAACCAAGATAGACTTACTATCAGGTTATTGGCAGGTTCCTCTATCTGACAGAGCAAAAGAAATCTCTGCTTTTTGTACTCCAGATGGTTTATATCAATATAAAGTAATGCCGTTTGGAATGAAAAATGCCCCAGCTACATTCCAACGTCTTGTAAATAACATTATTGCTGACCAGGAAAATTGCAGCGCCTATATTGATGATGTAATTATTTACAGTCAAGATTTTTCAACTCATGTAAACCAATTAAGATCTCTGTTTAAAAAATTTTTGCAGGCAAATGTAACTGTAAATTTAAATAAATGTGAATTTTGTCATGCAACTGTGGAATATTTAGGTCACATAGTGGGTCAAGGTCATGTAAAGCCTGTTCAAGCTAAGATAAATGCTATTGTATCACTTCCACCACCCACTACTAGAAAACAGTTAATGAGATTTTTGGGAATGGCAGGTTATTATAGAAAATTTTGCAAAAATTTCTCAGTTATTGCTTCTCCTTTAAGTAATATGTTAAAGAAAAATGCAAAATTTCATTGGTCAGATGCTTGTCAGGAAGCATTCGAAAACATTAAAAATATACTTGCTAATGCTCCTGTTCTCATTGCACCAGACTTTAACAAACAGTTTAAATTAGCTGTAGATGCCAGTGATGTTGGCATTGGTGCAGTTCTTTTTCAAGAAGATGACCACAATGTAGATCATCCTGTCTCTTATTTCTCAAAGAAATTCAACTCACATCAGAAAAACTATTCCACTGTAGAAAAGGAATGTTTAGGTTTAATTCTTGCTCTCCAACAATTTGATTTTTATGTCAGTTGTTCTTTACATTCAGTACTTGTTTTTACTGATCACAATCCTTTAACATTTTTGAATAAGATGGTCTCCAAAAATCAAAGATTGTTAAGATGGAGCCTATTTTTACAAGAATATAATTTGGACATCAAACATATTAAAGGCAAAGACAATGTCATTGCAGATACTTTGTCCAGAAATTAATTTTCACTTATGTTATTGTTTATAAGCTGTTAAGAAGTTTTTTGTCTAATATTTTGAGAGTAAGAAATGTACTTTCTTCAATTTTAATGGAAAAAGAATTCCATTTTTGAACAATGAAATTTTTTTCTTTTAAGAGGGGAGGTGTTATAGAGAGCTTGTTTACATCATATTTCTCGTGCGTGCCCTCTGATTGACCCCGCATGAGACGCTGTGTTCACAAAGGGGTGTGGCTTAGGTCTTTGAAGTATCTTGTTTACAGTCGGCTTCCAATTACGCATTGGGTAGATTGTTTTCGGGTAATTTCTGGAATATACTCCTTAACCCGAGAGATGTAAACAACACGTCATAAGCCCTTCTCGAAGCATCTTACTCTACATATATATAAGAGATTGACAGGCACGAGGGGACGGAGATTTTTCACATAGATTTTCTTAACATTACGAGGCGTGTTTTATTCTTTGTGTATTTGTGTGCTCCTACTTATATGTGTTTATTCCGCATTATTTATTGGCATCATTATTTCTAATTGTATTAAGTGTGTACCGGTACGACATCTGCCATACTGTAAGTTGAAGATTGTAATTTTATTTTATTTTATTTTGTAATTATCTTTAGACATAATAAATCTTAATTAATTGTAACTAGAAACTGTTTTGGGTCGTATCTTTAATAATTGTTGATTCTATGGTATCGTCCTTTGTTAGGCACTGTTTACATCGAGCCAAATTAAAATTAAAATAGGAGATTAATTTCTCCCAATACAAGTCAGTGCGTAACACTGTCCATGGTATGTTTATGTCAGCATTTGTTTAAGAGTGGTACTCGTGGCAGAGACCAGCCGAGTGACATGGCGTTGTCCAATACAAGTCAGGAGATTTTCAACGGTGGCAATCACAGAATAGAAAGTTAGTTACCGGTAAAGGATTCGGATGTAGTTGTTCTTTTGCAGATCTCAACACAATGTTGAAATAATCTACACGCGTATTATAAGATAAATAAGATTACTAGACAACCCCCCCCCCTCCAACTGCAATGGTAAAATATTATTTAGATTGCACTGACTCGAGACGTAGCTTTGATGGGAGCCGGAGAGACGGCTAGTGGGACTTTAAGATTGAATTAAAATGTTTCTTCAGCTGTTTTTCCCCCCAGCTCCTCCGTGGCCGTGCTGTATGGCGGGCTACGGTAAACATAGTTACAAACCACTCGTGGCAGTCTGAGGGTGAGGACCTTCCAATCAATAGGATGGTAGGACGTGGTTGGTATGATGGTAGGGCGTGGTGGTGGTGGTGGTGGTGGTGGCGCCAGCGTGAGGCAAGACATTCGCGGAGCGAGACGAGATGAGAAACTGGTGCGAACTTTTGGAGAAGATGAAGGCATGTTTTGTGGACAGACCGGCGTTTAGACACAAGACAATGTCCACAGGCCTTCCGACAAAAGACAGTGTCCAACTTGTAGATGTGTTACAGGAATGGAACCAATTTAAATATTGTAAGCAACATATTTTTACAAAAAAATCTGGATTAACTTTAGATATATTTATTTGAAAGCTATTTGACGTCTTGCTTTGACTTGATCCATATCCTTACTGTAGTCATTAGATGTGTGTGGGCCCCAATGGGCCTCGAATATATAAGGGGCTCAAAGTTATAAAATGTTGAAAAAAAAGTAACTATCAACTTTGAATGCAGCACGCACACAAAAAACGAAGTGTGCCAAGCGGTGCCGTCTTGAGGCATGGTCACAGTGGGCACTGGCCCAGGGCCCCGCTCTTGTAGGGGGCCCCACGTTTCTAGGAGACTCACACTTAAAGAGACATCATGTTTGACACATTGTAAATGAATATTGAAAGTTTTTGACAATTTATTTGATTCAAATTCTCAATTTCCCCGTTGGGGGGGGGCCGGAACTCCCCCCCCCCCCCCCAAACTGTTGGAGCATGGGACGAGTGCGGCCTTTCACCCCCCTTCTCAAGTCCCGGGTGTGTTTTATTGCAAGGGGACCCCATTGCGTTGTTGTGACCAGGGCCTCCTATGTTGTTAAGATGGCCCTGGTGTCAAAAGGCCCCGAAGATCACGTGGCAAGGTGTTTGTGTACATTGGCAAGGTGTTTGTGTACATTTGAAATCATGCCAGGGCTCATGCCGGGGAGGAAACACCAACAGAAATAGTAGAAATGTTAGCTCATCTTACTCTACACAATGATGTGTCTTATGGCGATGATTCACTGAGTTTACACTCAAACGCTCGACAAACGCATACAACTATTTGCGTTTATCATACGATATGATACGGTCACTTGTGTTTCTCATATCATGCTACGGTACAGTTATTTCATACCATAACTTACACGCTACAAGATAACGTCAACAAAAATCTCACGGTACCTGAGAATTTACGCATAACTAGGTCAAATCTTTCAGGGTGCCACTTGTATTTTTTTGTTTTAAAATTATTTTGCTATGGTATGAGAGATGCACACCAGAATCAGTTGTACTCTTACATTAGATGGATGTCCTGTACGTGCATATGTAAATGTTCATATATATATAGATCATCTCCACTAAAGGGAAATACCAACATGAATATAAAGATATAAATATATCACGGGTCAAACAAAAGAAAGTTTTCATGAGTCATATTCAATTTGTAATCCTTGTCAGACCCCCATTTAGGTAAATGTAGGATTTATCTAAGGGAAGGGAAATATATATATAAATATATATACAATTCTATGTATGTGCATTATTTATTATTTAAATCCCCAAACTTAATGGAAACTTATGGATATGGATGCGCTTCAACCAAATATATTTCGTCGTTATCATGCTGAGATGTATTGCTGTATCTACCTGGAGTGATCTCGCCAGCTAAGGACATTAAAATACCAATTGAATACACATACACGGACACACACAACGACATAAACACACACACACACAGAGGTTTAAACAAAATAGATTAAACTCCAAGTTGACCTCTCCAAACCTCTTTTCACGGCCATCCACCCACAAACCGGAAATATATTTTTTTCAAGAGATGGGGGTGGGGGGTTGCGATGAGGGGGTTAAGCTCACAGGTTTGAAGTATGAGCTTACAGTTCACACATCAACCTCTCAGGTCCCCCAGCTGTAGAAAGACCGGACATCTACAGGTCAGCGGAAGGTACGGAAACCTTGGTGGAAATCTTTCTATCATCCTCTTGATTGACGCTGAGGGCTCGGCCCTGTTCAAGATTCGCTTTAGATTAAGCCGTTTCGCCCCCTTCACACGAAGGCGCCCGTCATTTTGATGGCCCGCTGTTTAAAGCCGGTGCTTAGCCCACCCTATATCGCGTGGGCATTGTGTGGGCATCGCGCGGGCATTGTGTGGACGCATCTACGGACCGTCCTTTCAAAAGCTGCTTTCCTCAAGAAGTCCGGGGTGCCGTATTTGGCTTTGGGATCTTCCCGGTCAAAAAACGTTTATCATTGATTTATTCTGTGATGAGCGTCGGCGTCCGGAGACGGCAATGTTATGTGTTAAGTCGGAGATGGCAACGTTGAGATGGCGATGGTGAGATGGTGATCGTGAGATGGTGAGATTGTATTGTGATGGCAGGCAGAGATTGTGATGTGATGACACGCAGAGATTGTAATGTGATGGCAGGCAGAGATTGTAATGTGATAACAGGGAGAAATTGTAATGTGATGGCAGGCAGAGATTGTAATGTGATGGCAGGCAGAGATTGTAATGTGATGGCAGGCAGAGATTGTAATGTGATGGCAGGCAGAGATTGAAATGTGATAACAGGCAGAGATTGTAATGTGATGGCAGGCAGAGATTGTAATGTGATGGCAGACAGAGATTGTAATGTGATGGCAGGCAGAGATTGTAATGTGATGGCAGGCAGAGATTGTAATGTGATGGCAGGCAGAAATTGTAATGTGATGGCAGACAGAGATTGTAATGTGATGGCAGGCAGAGATTGAAATGTGATAACAGGCAGAGATTGTAATGTGATGTCAGGCAGAGATTGTAATGTGATGGCAGACAGAGATTGTAATGTGATGGCAGGCAGAGATTGTAATGTGATAACAGGCAGAGATTGTAATGTGATGGCAGGCAGAGATTGTAATGTGATGGCAGACAGAGATTGTAATGTGATGGCAGGCAGAGATTGTAATGTGATGGCAGACAGAGATTGTAATGTGATGGCAGGCAGAGATTGTAATGCGATGGCAGGCAGAGATTGTAATGTGATGGCAGACAGAGATTGTAATGTGATGGTAGGCAGAGATTGTAATGTGATGGCAGACAGAGATTGTAATGTGATGGCAGGCAGAGATTGTAATGTAATGGCAGGCAGATATTGTAATGTGATGGCAGGCAGAGATTGTAATGTAATGGCAGGCAGATATTGTAATGTGATGGCAGGCAGAGATTGTAATGTGATGGCAGGCAGAGATTGTAATGTGATGGCAGGCAGAGATTGTAATGTGATGGCAGGCAGAGATTGTAATGTGATGGCAGGCAGAGATTGTAATAAGTATACAGAAATATTGAATGGAAGAAGGAGTTGCTGATGGGCAATGGAGATGGTGCTTATTTCAAAATCCATCAAAAAGTATGAAATAATTGAGTTGCATTAGCGTAGATCTTGACTTGAACCACTCGTTAGGATTTCTAAAAAAAAAAAAAAATAGATTTAGACTATAAGATATTTCCGAATATGAAGCGCACCAGCGTCAGCGCAGGTACGAAACGGCTATTCTTGAACTTCTCGGGAATATTCTAAATAACAATGGCTATAGAAACTCTGATTTACTGGCAAGAAGCAGCTGCTCAGTCAAGTAAATTTAATTTTTCTTTTTTTTTTAAAATTAAATTGTTGATCACTTTAAAGACCTTTGTTGTTAAAAGCAATAAAGATGATTCAGTCCCGAATGATTTTCAAAAGTCTCAGAAGCAGCCCGGGGGGGGGGGGGGGGGGGGGGGGGGGGTGGGGGGGAAATGTTACGTAACGATACGTCTTGTCACACAAGATTTCCATCGAATGTTGCGGAATGATAATTCTTGTCCAACTAGAATAGGGTTAGGCCCATTGCATGATTGGGAGCCGAGCAGGGGATGGTCATCTTAATGTTGTGATAAGAACGAGGAAATCAATGCAGAGACGAAGATCTGTTCCAAACGATAAGAAATATGGAGACTGGAATAACTAGAGTCAGAATATTGCTGTCAATAGTTTACGATTCATCTGATCAATTCATGAAATAACACAGCACCAGCAAGCGCTCATGCAAGTTGACGCTTTATTTTTATAAGTATCCATGCTAACAATTGTTTTTTTTTTTTCACGATAACTTTGAAATCGATCGCTGAACAAAACTTTGCCCAGTTGCAATGTCCCCAGAAGAACACTAACTGGATTCATTGATTTGCATTATTTTCTGCATAAAAATATGTAGGATGAAACTCTCTGATGGTCGAGAGTGGTTTGGTCGATGGTGGTTTGGTCGATGGGGGCTCGGTCGATGGCGGTTTGGTCGATAGTGGTTTGGTCGATAGTGGTTTGGTCGCTGGTGGTTTGGTCGCTGGTGGTTTGGTCGATGGTGTGGTCGCTGGTGGTTTGGTCGCTGATGGTTTGGTCGATGGTGTGGTCACTGGTGGTTTGGTCGCTGTTGGTTTGGTCAATGGTGTGGTCGCTGGTGGTTTGGTCGCTGTTGGTTTGGTCGATGGTGGTTTGGTCGCTGGTGGTTTCGTCGATGGTGGTGTGGTCGCTGATGGTTTGGTCGCTGTTGGTGTGGTCGATGGTGTGGTCGCTGGTGGTTTGGTCGCTGTTGGTTTGGTCGATGGTGTGTTGTTTGTTTGGTCTGTGGTGTGGTCGCTGGTTGTTTGGTCGGTGTTGGTTTGGTCGATGGTGGTTTGGTCGCTGGTGGTTTCGTCGATGGTGGTTTGGTCGCTGATGGTTTGGTCGCTGTTGGTTTGGTCGATGGTGTGGTCGCTGGTGGTTTGGTCGCTGTTGGTTTGGTCGATGGTGTGGTCGCTGGTGGTTTGGTAGCTGGCGCTTTGGTCGCTGGTGGTTTGGTCGCTGGTGGTTTGGTCGCGGGTGGTTTGGTCGATGGTGATTTGGTCGGGCTCAAAGTTTCGAATTATTTAGTTTAATAAAAAAAATAGAGTTAAATTCTACTACAGGATGTACACAGCCAGCAATACCCTGAAAAATAACTTGTTTGTCTTAGCAGAATTACCAACAGACTTCCGATTGGATTACGCAACAGACAGTTACCTTCTAAAGTCTGCATATAAAAAAAAATATTTTGGGTTGTCTGAATGAAAGTTGGAGAGCAACAGCGAGCCTCACACAGAAGGTACAGGCCTTCACAAACACTTGCTTTAGAAAGATACCGAAGATACAATGGCCAAACGTCATCATTAACAAAGACTTAATGGAAAGGACACAGCAAGAGCTGTTGCTGAAGACATATATGAAGGATGGAGGTGGCTAGGGCACACTCTTAGTGAACCCCCAGATAACATCACCGGACAATCCTTAACATGGAATCCACAGGGAAAAAAGGAAGAGAGGATGGCCTAAGAATCCACGGAGGCGCGAGCTAGAGGCAGAAACAAAGTATGGGATACACCGGGAAGCAAATGGAAAGGACAGCAAAGGATCGAGATGAATGAAAATTTCTTGTACACGGCGTATGCATCAGGCTTATGCCCCAGGCGGGGTAGAAGGCATAGGTAGGTACGCAATGTGTGTTTTTACCTTTCAATTCTATTAACGTCTGTCGTGATTTTTCATATCCAAATTACAGACCCAACCATTTGTTTCATACTTGGCCGCCTGGAAAAAGTACTCTTGGGCTTTCTGCACATCGGGTCTATGGTGCAATAGCATCATTTTAATGGTCTGGGGTTGTACCGACCCCTTTGTCGCCATTTTGATGTTCTGAGATTGTACCGACCCCTCTGTCTTCATTTTGATGGTCTAGGAGTGTACCAACCCCTCTGTCTATATTTCGATGTTCTGGGATCGTACCGACCCATCTGTCTTCATTTCGATGGGCTGGGGTTGTGCCGACCCCTCTGTCATCATATTGATGGTCTGGGGTTCTACCGACCCCTCTGCCAACATTTTGATGGTATGGGATTGTACCAACCACCACCGCCAACATGTTGATGTTATGGGGTTGTACCAACCACCCTTATGATCTATTGGAGGTGGTATACATTGTTGCATAGATCCATGGGAGGTGGTATAAATTGTTGCATAGATCTATGGGAGGTGGTGTAAATTGTTGCATAGATCTATGGGAGGTGGTATAAATCGTTCCTTAGATTTATGGCAGACTGTACAAATTATTCCAAAGATCTACGGAACACATTATAAATTCTCCATTAGACCCTGGACGTGTGCTGGGAATCTATAAATTGTTCCATAGATCTATGGGATTGTGTATAATTTGTTGCATAGACCCCAGCTGGGTGCGTGGGGCGGAGATCACCCAATCAGACCGTAAATCTGTGAGCCCCAGTCGAGTCTTTTTACTTCAAGGCAATAAAGATAGTGAGTCTATCTGATAACTTTGGATGCAGGGATTGATCGAATTTAGACGGCATCAAAGGCAGGCGCCTGCATTCATTCCACGAATTAATGTTTGGAGGGAAAAAAGGAAAATTGTTGCATGGATAATTGGGGTCGTACTTTTCAACCTGGCCGCAATAAACAGTTTGATATAACCTAGTAACAATAAACAGTTTGTCATAACCTGGTCACCATAAACAGTTTGATATAACCTGGTCACAGTAAACAATTTGATTATAACCTGGTCATAATAAACAGTTTGATATAACCTGGTCACAATAAACAGTTTGATATAACCCGGTCACAATAAACAGTTTGATATAACCTGGTCACAGTAAACAGTTTGTCATAATCTGGTCACAATAAAAAGTTTGACATAACCTGGTCACCATAAACAGTTTGATATAACCTGGTCACAGTAAACAATTTGATTATAACCTGGTCATAATAAACAGTTTGATATAACCTGGTCATAATAAACAGTTTGTCATAATCTGGTCACGATAAAAAGTTTGACATAACCTGGTCACCATAAACAGTTTGATATAACCTGGTCACAATAAACAGTTTGATATAACCTGGTCACAATAAACAGTTTGTCATAACCTGGTCACAGTAAACAGTTTGTCATAATCTGGTCACAATAAAAAGTTTGACATAACCTGGTCACCATAAACAGTTTGATATAACCTGGTCACAGTAAACAATTTGATTATAACCTGGTCATAATAAACAGTTTGATATAACCTGGTCATAATAAACAGTTTGTCATAACCTGGTCACAGTAAACAGTTTGATATAACCTGGTCACAGTAAACAATTTGATTATAACCTGGTCATAATAAACAGTTTGATATAACCTGGTCATAATAAACAGTTTGTCATAACCTGGTCACAGTAAACAGTTTGTCATAACCTGGTCACCATAAACAGTTTTATATAACCTGGTCACAGTAAACAATTTGATTATAACCTGGTCATAATAAACAGTTTGACATAACCTGGTCACCATAAACAGTTTGATATAACCTGGTCACAGTAAACAATTTGATTATAACCTGGTCATAATAAACAGTTTGATATAACCTGGTCACAATAAACAGTTTGATATAACCTGGTCATAATAAACAGTTTGATATAACCTGGTCATAATAAACAGTTTGATATAACCTGGTCACAGTAAACAGTTTGTGATAACCTGGTCACAGTAAACAGATTGACATAACCAGGTCACAATAAACAGTTTGACAAAACCTGGTCACAATAAACAGTTTGTCATAACCTGGTCACAGTAAACAGTTAGTCATAGCCTGGTTACAATAAACAGTTTGTCATAACCTGGTCACAGTAAACAGTTAGTCATAGCCTGGTTACAATAAACAGTTTGTCATAACCTGGTCACAGTAAACAGTTTGTCATAACCTGGTCACAATAAACAGTGTGTCATAACCTGGTCACAGTAAACAGTTAGTCATAGCCTGGTTACAATAAACAGTTTGTCATAACCTGGTCACAGTAAACAGTTTGTCATAACCTGGTCACAGTAAACAGTTTGTCATAACCTGGTCACAATAAACAGTGTGTCATAACCTGGTCACAATAAACAGTTTGTCATAACCTGGTCACAGTAAACAGTTTGTCATAACCTGGTCACAATAAACATAACCTGGTAACAGTAAACAGTTAGTCATAGCCTGGTTACAATAAACAGTTTGTCATAACCTGGTCACAGTAAACAGTTTGTCATAACCTGGTCACAGTAAACAGTTTGTCATAACCTGGTCACAGTAAACAGTTTGTCATAACCTGGTCACAATTAACAGTGTGTCATAACCTGGTCACAGTAAACAGTTTGTCATAACCTGGTCACAGTAAACAGTTTGTCATAACCTGGTCACAGTAAACAGTTTGTCATAACCTGGTCACAGTAAACAGTTTGTCATAACCTGGTAACAGTAAACAGTTTGTCATAACCTGGTCACAATAAACAGTGTGTCATAACCTGGTAACAGTCAACAGTTTGTCATAACCTGGTCACATTAAACAGTTTGTCATAACCTTTTCACAATAAACAGTGTGTCATAACCTGGTCACAGTAAACAGTTTGTCATAACCTGGTCACAATAAACAGTGTGTCATAACCTGGTAACAGTAAACAGTTTGTCATAACCTGGTCACAGTAAACAGTTTGTCATAACCTGGTAACAGTAAACAGTGTGTCATAACCTGTTAACAGTAAACAGTTTGTCATAACCTGGTCACAGTAAACAGTTTGTCATAACCTGGTCACAGTAAACAGTTTGTCATAACCTGGTCACAGTAAACAGTTTGTCATAACCTGGTCACAGTAAACAGTTTGTCATAACCTGGTCACAATTAACAGTGTGTCATAACCTGGTCACATTAAACAGTTTGTCATAACCTTTTCACAATAAACAGTGTGTCATAACCTGGTCACAGTAAACAGTTTGTCATAACCTGGTCACAATAAACAGTGTGTCATAACCTGGTAACAGTAAACAGTTTGTCATAACCTGGTCACAGTAAACAGTTTGTCATAACCTGGTAACAGTAAACAGTGTGTCATAACCTGTTAACAGTAAACAGTTTGTCATAACCTGGTCACAGTAAACAGTTTGTCATAACCTGGTCACAGTAAACAGTTTGTCATAACCTGGTCACAGTAAACAGTTTGTCATAACCTGGTCACAATAAATAGTGTGTCATAACCTGGTAACAATAAACAGTGTGTCATAACCTGGTCACAATAAACAGTTTGTCATAACCTGGTCACAGTAAACAGTTTGTCATAACCTGGTCACAGTAAACAGTTTGTCATAACCTGGTCACAATAAATAGTGTGTCATAACCTGGTAACAATAAACAGTGTGTCATAACCTGGTCACAATAAACAGTTTGTCATAACCTGGTAACAGTAAACACGTTTCCATTTGTACTCTGTATGATCATTATTAACTCTTAACCGTTATTGTTTTATTGACACTTTATGTTTGTGTCTAGTGACTTGAGGACTTGCAGAAAACCTATATTAAATGGGCGTTTGTAGAGGAGAGAGTCAAAGAAACGAGAAGAGAAGGCGGGAAAAAAAGAAATAAATGGAAGAGAGAGAGCGAGAGGGGGGAGGGTAGACATGAAATGAGAGACATGGGAGATTTGAGAGCAATGCTGAAAGAGAACATGAAAGATATATGGAAAGGAAGAAATTAGAAGTGAGAATTTTAGAGCTAACCAACAATGCCGACAAGACATTGGACAGATGCAGACGAAACAACGGTCGTTTGACAACCACAAATATAATTTGGAATAGTTTATTCTATTTTATTTTTTCAAACGCAGTGCCGCTTACAAAAAACAATCGCTCAATGTGAAAGATAAGTGAAACTTTCTTCAGCCTTGACTGGATCAGCTAGAGGCACATTGTGGGCATGTCTTTAAAGTTACATAGAGAAACAACGGATTCAGAAATCGTCAAGTGGCAAGAAGTGAGACACTGGAATTATTTATTTGTATTTTCTTTTTTTAAATGAATATTTTTTTTTTACAGGAAACTATTTCATCAAACCGATTGAAAGCAAACTGATGATCCACAAGCACGAGCTGAACATCTCTCAGCAAATCTCAATCCATGGATGAGATGAACACACTTTGATATGAACGACCCTAAATCTTTGACTTGTAGTTGTTTGTGACTGACAACGTCCTCGACCTGGCACATGAAGGACTGTATTCCTTCGTTCAGCAAAGGAAGGTCAAGGACGGAAAGGGTTTTGGTTACTGGCCATTCGTATCACTGAGGCAGCCAACCGAGTGCAAAATGATCCCCCACAAAATGATGGTGAGAATGTGTAGACACGATTATATGATAATCAGCAAAGCAGAAGACAGGATTATAATCAGAAAAGTAGAAGACAGGATTATAATCAGCAAAGTAGAAGACACGATCTTAATCAGAAAAGTAGAAGACATGATTATAGTCAGAAAAGTAGAAAACAGGACTATAATCAGAAAAGTAGAGGACACGATTATAATCAGAAAAGTAGAATACACGACTATAATCAGAAAAGTAGAAGACACGATTATAATCAGAAAAGTAGAATACACGACTATAGTCAGAAAAGTAGAAGACAGGACTATTATCAGAAAAGTAGAAGACACAACTATAATCAGAAAAGTAGAAGACATGATTATAGTCAGAAAAGTAGAAGACAGGACTATAATCAGAAAAGTAGAAGACACGATTATAATCAGAAAAGTAGAAGACACGACTATAATCAGAAAAGAAGAAGACACGATTATAATCAGAAAAGTAGAAGATACGATTATAATCAGAAAAGTAGAAGACACGACTATAATCAGAAAAATAGAATACACGACTATAGTCAGAAAGGTAGAAGACACGACTATAGTCAGAAAAGTAGAAGATACGACGATAATCAGAAAAGTAGAAGACATGATTATAGTCAGAAAAGTAGAAGACACGATTATAATCAGAAAAGTAGAAGACACGATTATAATCAGAAAAGTAGAAGATACGATTATAATCAGAAAAGTAGAAGACACGACTATAATCAGAAAAGTAGAATACACGACTATAGTCAGAAAAGTAGAAGACACGACTATAATCAGAAAAGTAGAAGACACGGTTATAGTCAGAAAAGTAGAAGACACGATTATAGTCAGAAAAGTAGAAAACAGGACTATAATCAGAAAAGTAGAAGACACAATTATAGTCAGGTAAGTAGAAGACACGATTATAATCAGAAAAGTAGAAGACAGGACTATTATCAGAAAAGTAGACGACACGATTATAATCAGAAAAGTAGAATACACGACTTTAGTCAGAAAAGTAGAAGACAGGACTATTATCAGAAAAGTAGAAGACACAACTATAATCAGAAAAGTAGAAGACATAATTATAGTCAGAAAAGTAGAAGACAGGACTATAATCAGAAAAGTAGAAGACACGATTATAATCAGAAAAGTAGAAGACACGACTATAATCAGAAAAGTAGAAGACACGATTATAATCAGAAAAGTAGAATACACGACTATAGTCAGAAAAGTAGAAGACACGACTATAATCAGAAAAGTAGAAGACACGATTATAGTCAGAAAAGTAGAAGACACGATTATAATCAGAAAAGTAGAAGACACGATTATAATCAGAAAAGTAGAAGATACGATTATAATCAGAAAAGTAGAAGACACGACTATAATCAGAAAAGTAGAATACACGACTATAGTCAGAAAAGTAGAAGACACGACTATAATCAGAAAAGTAAAAGACACGATTATAGTCAGAAAAGTAGAAGACACAATTATAATCAGAAAAGTAGAAGACAGGACTATAATCAGAAAAGTAGAAGACAGGACTATTATCAGAAAAGTAGAAGACACAACTATAATCAGAAAAGTAGAAGACATAATTATAGTCAGAAAAGTAGAAGACACGATTATAATCAGAAAAGTAGAAGACACGATTATAATCAGAAAAGTAGAAGACAGGACTATAATCAGAAAAGTAGAAGACACAATCATAATCAGTGAAGCAGAAAAGACTAGAAAATTATTATTTTCTTTTTTTGGCTACACCCTATAGAAAACAATCCAAATCAACCCACCGAGAATTTTGTTAAGAAAATAATAAATTTAGCAATTAAATACCAGTAAACAATATATGAGCAAGAGCATCGATAGGACTGTACAATGTCCACAGACAATTCATACCCAATTTTGCCCAGATCTTACATTTTCTAAGTTACATTAACAACAAAGAAGATCAAAACGTGAGGGGGTGGGATGGAATGAAGGATATGATCCAGCTTTGCAACAAATAGAAATACAAATTCAATAAGAAACAATCGTATTTGAAAAAATCACTAATTGCAGAAACAGATGCAACCAGAGAAGCCACGGCCGGGGGGGTGGGGGCATGTTTAATGCAATCCCAAAACAATATTAATTTAGTAAACCTGAATTGTACCTACCTAAGCAGAAAAATTGACAGATTCTAAAGGGAAATATGCCACGCATTGAAAAAATAGAATTTTTGACAAAAGTTTGGTTGATACATTGCACACAGGATGATCTCTTGGGTACAACAGTCATTGGATCGGTAGACCATCAACCACTATTAAAATTTCAACAAAAATATAATGACCAAACGCTAGGATTAACTAAATTTGCTTGAATTTTGCAAGACTACAAATTTAAAATTATTATTTTATTTTAAAATGAACAACTTACAAATCGATCAAGGTTGACAGAGGACACGTTGTTTAATATGTAGGTTGGTGTCAGTAAATGAACCGGCATAGTCTCGACGTTATCCATAACAGTGACAGAAAATAATGCGCTAAAGTTACTTTAATGTCATTATTTGTTAAATCATTATTACTTTTTAAATTTCATACTCATGTTACCATGGTAACCCTTGAGTGAGCCTAAAAGATTACGGGAAAGACTAAGAACCGATCGAAGACATCAAAACAGACGGTACAAATGAAGAGACATCAATGTTAAGAAATTTAGCAAGTACTTTCACTTGTCACATAGAACTATAAAACAAACATTTTTTTTTTAGGTGTGAATTTTGTAAGAAAAATTTCGGTTGGATACTTGGTTCGTTATCGTATTTTTCGTAAAAAGATTGCAAGAAGTCTAAAAATTAGACAAGTGTGCTATTGGCATATTGAAACAAGGAACTAGTCGTCTAGTACGATTTTTTAAAAATATATATATTAGATACAAGTTTGATTCCTGGTATCTATGCTTGTTTCTTTAGACTTCGTAGTATTTCTTTTCTCACCATCTTGCATTTCTGCGATGGTGCAGAGGCCTCATATATTAGTAATGCAATCAATTTTGTTTAAACTGTTTGTTTTTGTTTTTTTTTTGGTGTTTTTTTTTAAACCTGTAGCGATGAATCTTGTCCTCTATTATTAAAGATTTCATCAGCTCCTTTTGCACGAGGTCACTTCCGCATGCCCCTGCCCCCCCCCCAACCTTGCAATCAATTTTGTTTTAACTGTTTTTTTTTGTTTTTTTTTTGGTGTTTTTTTTTAAACCTGTAGCGATGAATCTTGTCCTCTATTATTAAAGATTTCATCAGCTCCTTTTGCACGAGGTCACTTCCGCATGCCCCTGCCCCCCCCCCAACCTTTCCCCCTTCCCATCCCATCCCATATTGGTTCTGTCATTCGCTGTCGTGCGAGTGACCTGGGTAAGGAACACGTTCCTGCGCACAGGGAATTAAGAGAAATCCAATTCTGTACCCAACACAGCCACAAATTGAAAACAAATCCCGTAGGAGTGAGGGTGGTGGGGTTGAGGGGGGGGGGGTGTCCACACACACACACACACACACACACACACACACACACACACTGTGGGAGTCATCATGACATGCGACACGGTCCACCTGGTAGCAGAATGGGTTGAAGTACGACGTCAGGTGGTCAATGAATGGTGACAGGTTTTTATCCAAGATGGAATGACCGTGTTGGTAAATAGCATCCAAGATGGAATGACCGTGTTGGTAAATAGCATCCGAGATGGAATGACCGTGTTGGTAGATAGCATCCAAGATGGAATGACCATGTTGATAGATAGAATCCAAGATGGAATGACCGTATTGGTAAATAGCATCCAATATGGAATGACCGTGTTTCAAAGATAGAAGTCTTTATAAAGCCATAACATATCCATGATGTTATGTAATATACCCATAATGTTATGCAAAATACCCATGCTGTTAAGTAATATACCCATGGTGTTGTGTAATATACCCATGATGTGATGTAATATACCCAAATTGTGATGTAATATACCCATAATGTAATGCAAAACACCCATGCTGTTAAGTAATATACCCATGGTGTTGTGTAATATACCCATGATGTGATGTAACTACCCATAATGTTATGCAAAATACCCATGCTGTTAAGTAATATACCCATGGTGTTGTGTAATATACCCATTATGTGATGTAATATACTAATAATGTTATGCAAAATACCCATGCTGTTAAGTAATATACCCATGGTGTTGTGTAATATACCCATGATGTGATGTAATATACCCATAATGTTATGCAAAATACCCATGCTGTTAAATAATATACCCATGGTGTTTTGTAATATACCCATGATTTGATGTAATATACTCATAATGTTATGCAAAATACCCATGCAGTTAAGTAATATACCCATGGTGTTGTGTAATATACCCATGATGTGATGTAATATACTCATAATGTTATGCAAAATACCCATGCTGTTAAGTAATATACCCATGATGTTGTGTAATATAACCATGATGTTATGCAATATACCCATGATGTTGTGTAATATACCAATAATGTTGTGTAATATACCCATGATGTTGTGTAATATACCCATGATGTTGTGCAATATACCCATGATGTTGTGTAATATACCCATGATGTTGTGCAATATACCCATGATGTTGTGTAATATACCCATGATGTTGTGTAATATACCCATGATTTGATGTAATATACTCATAATGTTATGCAAAATACCCATGCAGTTAAGTAATATACCCACGGTGTTGTGTAATATACCCATGATGTGATGTAATATACTCATAATGTTATGCAAAATACCCATGCTGTTAAGTAATATACCCATGATGTTGTGTAATATAACCATGATGTTATGCAATATACCCATGATGTTGTGTAATATACCAATAATGTTGTGTAATATACCCATGATGTTGTGTAATATACCCATGATGTTGTGCAATATACCCATGATGTTGTGTAATATACCCATGATGTTGTG
>CAXITT010000303.1:308101-323826 GCA_964033795.1 Lymnaea stagnalis | reverse complement strand
GGGGGCAAAAAAAAAACGATTAACTTTCCAGGGGGGGGGGCGGGCAAAATTTTTTTTAGTAATGTTTTAATTTAGTTTTAATTTACTGTAGCGTTTTTTTATGGTGAACGAACGGACAGGACATCAGCTTAGTTACTTTCTCTTTATTTTCTCTTTACTTTAAAAAAATTTTTGTCTATTTTTTTCTAAATTTTTTTATCCAATCAATCCAGGGGGGGGGCAAGTGCCCCCTTGCCCCCCCCCTGTGGGCGCCCATGGTTGTTCCATAATTCCATATTAATGATTTGCTGCAAACTAACGTTACCCATCTGTAAAGAACCTCATTAATAATCTTAATGATACCAAGGGCAATTAACTTTTGGGCTTAAAAAAAACACCCTAATAAGTCATTCCTTCACTCGACCACGGCCCCTAGAAACTGTTAGAGAGGCTGCTGTTTCAAAAACAAAGTGCAAACAATAGGCGATGTAGCTGCAGCTCTCCTATAGAAAATAGTCACCGAACTGAATTAGTGTCCAACAAGGCACTAATGACCACGCCCGAGGGGTCAGCGAGTCGGCGGGGGGGGGGGGTTGTATTGGGTAGGTGGTAAATTGATCAGTGTAATCAAGAATCAGTGTCGAGAGATCGCGGTGAGCTGTCTGGTTTGTTTAAAGTGAGCATCGGGGGTCTGCTTGATTGTGATCATCGAGGTCTGCTTGATTGTGATCATGTAGGTCGGTTGGTTTAGCTTGATTGTGAAGCTGATGTCTTGTCACTTCCAGACATTTTTTGCAGTTCGAAACAAATGAACAAGATTTCTATCTTGGCTCTGGATTGATCAATGTGGGCTTCATCATTGTAAAATTTCAATGAAACCTGATGGGCACTTGTACCTTTTATTGTTTCGTCGGTTCTTTCTTTTTTTTCCCCTAAAAAGTACAGAGAGTCTAAGGTCGTGATTGTTGAGTTGAAATAAACCGATACACGACCAAGGGTCAGTTAATATTGTAAAAATAGAGTCAGTATAACGCTTCCACAATGGCCACAAGAGTATTACTTCCAAATTTATTCAACTTCCCAATGGCTGTCAGTGTATGACGTCAAATGTGTTTCAGAAATGCCAACCACGTGACTAAACGGGGATCTCTGTTTTTGTTTTTTAAAAAAAATCTCCCGCATCAACTCTCTAATCTAGGAATCTCCCCGACTGCCACAAAGTGTGTGACTAAACCATCGTATCGCTGCTATTTTCTGGCCCAACTGGCACTCAAGTGTTTCGGGGAGCGGGCCAGAGTCCGTGAAATTAGTGGACGTTTCCACGATTGTCCCATCGCCCGGCACATGGTGCCATCTCAGACCGGGGCTCCCCGGGGACATCTGGACCCGGGCCCAGCTGAGATTTCTCTCGCAAAAGCTGAAGGGGAAGAAGAGAAGGGGGAGGGAAAAAACGATGTCTAATCAAATCCCTAACGCGGTGCGAGGGTCGCGAGTTCTCTGCTGTTTCTCGCACACGCTATTACATTTCAAGCACCGCGCCATTTCCATGTTGCTCCCGGTTTTTTCAATGGACGCTCGAGTTAGCAATCAAGCCGTGGTCCCAGAGGCCGGCAGATCCCCCTCTCCGATGGCCCCCCGTGTTAGGGTGAGACGATGCGATAGAGCTGTAGAGAAATCCGCCGTGTCCCGACCGAGGCCTCTATCAGAGAGGGTCGAAGTCTTCCATTCATCAGGGCTCCCCACGGGCCTGGCATGAGCAGACGCCGTGATTGCCGTGGCAGTTGATTGATGCCCGGGTTTAAAGACAAACGTCGCAACTCCTCGCCGTTTTCTTTTTTGAGCGAACATTTCTTCCGAGCTCGCAGATCTGCCATCATAAATTGGCAGATAAATGACGAATTGCTAAGTAATGAATCGCCGTTCATCATTAATTAATCGTAATTGCTTATAAATTGCAGAGGCTCATTTAGGTTTTGTGTAATGTTTATTTCCAACGAAGTGTAAAGCCCTTGTAGGCATTTTTTAGCACCAGCTGCATAAAGCATTTGAGCCGACGAGTTCGGTGGATAATCGAGGCAAAAAGTTAATATCAATAAATGACGTCATGAATCGTCATCTTACATGAAATTTTGGATTGGAGAGTTTCCACGGTTGGGATCATTTTAAGATTATATTATAATTGTTTCACTACACTACGACTAAAGTTGTCTCATAGTATAAACCTATTTGATCAGAGTATGCACGAGTCTGTTGCACAACATGCAGTCAACTAGTGTTGTAGTCGTTATGAAAGAGATCAAGGTAAAAACTATGTAATAGATAGACGGGGAGGGGTCTCTAGACTTGATGACGGTAACAGCACCACCATCGACCGCATGTGTTCTACAGAGTCGCACATCGGGTCAGGAGACCAATATACACAGCTGGAAGGAGACCAATATACACAGCTGGAGGGAGACTAATATACACAGCTGGAAGGAAACCAATATACGCAGCTGGAAGGAAACCAATATAACACAGCTGGAAGGAAACCAATATAACACAGCTGGAAGGAAACCAATATACACAGCTGGAAGGAAACCAATATAACACAGCTGGAAGGAAACCAATATAACACAGCTGGAAGGAAACCAATATACACAGCTGGAAGGAAACCAATATACACAGCTGGAAGGAAACCAATATAACACAGCTGGACGGAAACCAATAAACACAGCTGGAAGGAAACCAATAAACAAATCTGGAAGAAAACCAATATAAACAGCTGGAAGGAAACCAATATACACAACTGGAGGGAAACCAATATACACAGATGGAACGAAATAATAAAACACAGCTGGAAGGAAACAAATATACACAGCTGGAAGGAAACCAATATACACAGCTGGAAGGAAACCAATATAACACAGCTGGACGGAAACCAATATACACAGCTGGAAGGAAACCAATAAACAAATCTGGAAGAAAACCAATATAATCAGCTGGAAGGAAACCAATATACACAGCTGGAGGGAATCCAATATACACAGCTGGAAGGAAACCAATAAACAAAACTGGAAGAAAACCAATATAATCAGCTGGAAGGAAACCAATATACACAGCTGGAAGGAATCCAATATACACAGCTGGAAGGAAACCAATATAATCAGCTGGAAGGAAACCAATATTCACAGCTGGTCTGATCAACATTTGGGTTGAAAATAAAGATTGGCAGTGAGCACATAAAACTGTAGTTGACGAAAGATGACACACTGAAAGACAGGCCTGACACACTGAATGACAGGCATGACACACTGAATGACAGGCCTGATACACTGAATGACAGGCCTGATACACTGAATGACAGGCCTGATACACTGAATGACAGGCCTGATACACTCAATGACAAGCCTGAAACCCAAACAGCCAGACCTAACACTCTGAAAGATAAAAGATAGGCATGACACATGAATGACAAGTCTGACACATTGAATGGCAGGCTAGATACGCTGAATGACATGCCTGACAAACTGAATGACAGGTCTGACACACTGAAAGACAGCCCTGACCCACTGAAAGACAGTCCTGACACACTGAATGATGGAGCGTTAAGACAACACCGATGTCTTCGAGCTAATTTCATGATAGCACCAGGGTCATTTTCTAAGATCTTAAAATATATATCTCTAATTCACGATGTAAGTATTTTAAACTAGGAACTATATTTTTAAAAAGTGAACAAACAATTGACAAAGTCGTGGATTGTAGAAACAATCCCTAATTCTTCAACGAAAGCAGGACTGATTGCTTTCGAAATCACGAGGCTAAGTCCAACTCCATTCAATACATGATCAATATATCAATATACATATTTAACAGCAAATAATCGAATGTTTAAGAATTTTCCATATCTTGATGGTCAACTGTCCGGCCAACACTACAATTCCCCACAAATCCATTGAAATTAGATTCCAGCTGAATGGGAACCTGGGAACCTGTTGTTGTAAGCCCCAGCGTCCTTCGATTTAAGTGGACAGTTATCTTAATTTCAGAGCTCGAGGTGGCCCATTCGGGGGTCCTTCAGACGCCGGTCCGCCCCCCTGATTAAAGGGGGGGGGGGAGCTAACCGCATGGATGATGCTCCAGCGATAAGGTTATCTCGGCTGTGACGCAACCAGACGAAGTTATAGAAATGTTGTCTTTCAAGATGTTCTCATTAACGCCGTCGCAGTGGTCACGTGTCTGGAGGTTGGCCGGCGTGGAGCCAGGCGGTGGGAGGTTGCCGCTATCTCGGTAATAAACACGAGTAATAAATACGAATAATGAATATGTGTAATAAATATGAATAATAAATATGAATAATAAACATGAGTAATAAATATGAATAATAAATATGAGCAATAAAGATAAACACAATTTTCAAACAGCACCAAATACTAGAGGAGAAACGAATATATTTGATCTATTGACGTGCAGTGTAGGCAAACGTCCTATTTAATAGAAGCATTGCAACACACATCAGAAGGGAAAAAAAACAATAACATGTGCCGCAATTTTTACATTTTGAATGAGTATCTGTGTTGGACCACCACCAACCTTTAGTACCCTCATTTGAACGATGTTCTCAAACCTTAAGAAATGGTAACCCTCATCTAATAATTATACAGACATGGAAATCTTAAGAAATGTTAACCATCATATAATAATTATACAGACATGGGGAATAAAACTGGTTTCTGATTTTAAACGAGTCCATAATTTAAATCATTCAACTCTCTTGATGTGAGTCTGTGAGCCTGAAGTGGCTCACAATTTTTTTATTTATTGTGTTCTCAAAGATTTTTGAGCAGCTGGTAATTACTGTATTTTAAATTCTTTGTCTAACTTTAGGCGTATGCTTCTAAACAACAACAACAACAACAACAACACCAACAAACCACACCAACAAAAGAGTGGCTATTTGAACTAGAAGAGGGCAAGTCTCAAAAGCCCCACTTGAATGCGATTAGTTCGAATGTCAAACACAGTATACGGATCAGGGCACACAACTGTAGCTCCAAGTAAGGACCTGAAAGAAACAGTTTGGGAACTACTGCTCTAGAAAGACACTCGATAGACTTTCTATTTTACCCATGAGTTTAGTCTGCCTCCTCTCTCCTCCCCCCCCCCCACTTTTCTTTGTCTGAACCAGGACATGTTTGCTAGCTTATTTTGCTTATCTATATCAACCATGTCTATATTGTTTGTTATCTATATCTACCATGTCTATATAATTTTTTTCAACCCTGGCATTTTTCCCCAAACTTGTTCTATTTTAGTCATANCCCCCCCCTTTTTTTTTTTTTTTTTTTTTTTTTTTCTTTTTTTGGATTTTTTTTTTTTTTTTTTTTTTTTTTTTTTGCATTCTTATCTTTGACCCAGTCTAACCCCTGGGGGTGATTGTTCTTTTTACTCAAAATTTACATTACAGGGGTTCTCAAACTTAAAAATAATAAGTTCCATTTCAACATGAGCACTTATCTCTGCTACCCAGTCGCTACACAACTATTTGGGACAAAACATGTATTATATAAAAGATGTTTCAATACGAGAGATTTTTTTTATTTTGCAATCAAAATATCGTTACCAAATTATAGAAAAATTATCTTGTAAGACCAGTCTGACGACATTTTACTCAACTTTTCCAATGTTAAGTTGTTAATTTTTATATATAAAAAACGTTTGATTACAAATAAGTTCACATTTCAAAGCAAATAATAGTCTACTATTTCATGAAGCCCTCGCATTGAACACGACTGACACCCCCCCCCCTCGTGTCTTCAAGTCTAGAACCGTCGCTTCTTACTCGTCTACCTGAACCCAACCATCAGCGTCCAATATAATGCAAGGTTTCATGTTTGATAAACACGGCTCCGAACAAAAAAAGAAGCCAGTTCCAAAATGGCTGCCGGTGTTGTGATTGTGATAAGACGGGCGCTTCCGTTACATCGGTCTCGTCTCGTCTCGTGTGACGAATCTCCCCCCATCACAAAGCCAACAAGCCCCCAGACGCTCACACAGCGGGTCTCTTTGTATTGGCCCCCGTCTTTTTAGCCAGACCTATTTTCTGTATCAGATAGCAAATTTTTTTGCTTCTTTTTTCTAAGTGCCCGGTCCTCGTGGACAGATTTATCGTATTAGCTGAATAAATAAGCATGTGAAAGCTAACGGGGCTCTTGGCCTGCACATGGAGATGAAATAAGTTTCATATGGAAGAAACAAAATAATTCTGATAAATCATACTTATCAGTGTTCTTAATTATATGCTTGCGCAGATACCCATGAATGCATCAAAGAACACGCTTGGAGCCGCCAACTTGAGATAGTTTCTCTATGCAAGAATCTTCAATTTGTTTAGTAAACTACCTTGGTGCTCTATGATGCTCTATTGGGTAACACTGCTCCGGGACAATAACTGTGCACGGCAAGACAAACGACACCAAACAAACAAACAAACGTGAGTTGAACCAGCTGGTGACTGGGGACTTGAACCAGCTGGTGACAGGGGACTTGAACCAGCTGGTGACTGGGGACTTGAACCAGCTGGTGACAGGGGACTTGAACCAGACAGATAAAAATTGAACCATATAGCTGGTGACTCGGGACTTGAACCAGCTGGTGACTGGGGACTTGAACCAGACAGATAAAAATTGAACCATATAGCTGGTGACAGATAACGTTGAACCAGCTGGTGACAGGGGACTTGAACCAGACAGATAAAAATTGAACCATATAGCTGGTGACTGGGGACTTGAACCATCTGGTGACAGGGGACTTGAACCAGACAGATACAAATTGAACCATATAGCTGGTGACAGATAACATTGAACCAGCTGGTGACAGGGGACTTGAACCAGACAGATAAAAATTGAACCATATAGCTGGTGACAGATAACATTGAACCAGCTGGTGACAGGGGACTTGAACCAGACAGATAAAAATTGAACCATATAGCTGGTGACAGATAACATTGAACCAGCTGGTGACATGTGACTTGCAACAGACAGATAACATTGAACCATGTAGCTCGTGACAGATAACTCTAAACCAGCTGGGGACGGATGACATTAAACTATCTGGTGACAAATAACACTGGACCAGCTGGTGACAAATAACATTGGACCAGCTGGCGAAAGATAACATTGAACCAGCTAGTGACAAATAACATTGAACCAGCTGGCGAAGGATAACATTGAACCAGCTGGCGACAGATAACACTGAACCAACTGGTGATACAGAACACGTGGCTAGCATGGGAGCAAATGACTCTTTCCGAGTGTTCGTGGGGGGGGGGGTAGAGTTTGAGCCACAGACTGAATCGGTGCATCGAATTTAACAGGAGCTTTTACCATCGATACCATCTCCTGATATGAACTGTTCGGTGAGACCAGGAGCGCCACGGGCCACAACTGCTCGCGGTTGACCACATACACCTTCCCTATACACGCCTATGCATGGAGCTTATGGAGGAATGTTGCAGGTGACAGTCTACAGTCGAAGGAATGTCTTAAATGCGAATTCATAATCTGCGTACTAAAAAAATTATTATGCTTTTTAAAAGTTTTTTTTAAAAATTAAAGCAAAGAGTCATTTAAGATATTGTTGAAATGAAGTGATGTTTTATTTTTAAGTAGGGCGTCTGGTCGCTGCATTGATTTTAATCAATACAATTTGAGACAATCGAGGAACATGGCTGACTATGAGATGAGATCACGTGATTGTACTTTTAAATTATATTAATTAAGATTTCTCGAAATGTATGAGTTTAAAATACACTTACAGATATGTTTAAAATACGCCTACAGACATGTTTAAAATACACTTACAGATATGTTTAAAATACGCCTACAGACATGTTTAAAATACACTTACAGACATGTTTAAAATACACTTACAGACATGTTTAAAATACGCCTACAGACATGTTTAAAATACGCCTACAGACATGTTTAAAATACACTTACAGACATGTTTAAAATACGCCTACAGACATGTTTAAAATACGCCTACAGACATGTTTAAAATACGCCTACAGACATGTTTAAAATACACTTACAGACATGTTTAAAATACACTTACAGACATGTTTAAAATACACTTACAGATATGTTTAAAATACACTTACAGACATGTTTAAAATACACTTACAGACATGTTTAAAATACACTTACAGACATGTTTAAAATACACTTACAGACATGTTTAAAATACACTTACAGACATGTTTAAAATACACTTACAGACATGTTTAAAATACACTTACAGACAGGTTTAAAATACAACTATATACAGATTTAAAATACACTTAAAGACAAATTAAGTTAGCCAACAATTTAAAAAAAATGATTAATAAATAATTTTAAAAATGCCATCCGTCCGTCTAATTTGATCAGTGCCAGACAAGCATATTCCTGGATAATACTTCATTTTAGAAATTCTTTGGCGTTTCAGTTTAGTCACCTTTGAAATCTTGTAGTCGTAGGATGGAGAAGCTCTATGCGTCATTTCGACAGAGTTGCGCTAACATAACAGTGAATTGTCCTGGACATTTTCTGACCACTGAATCAGGGATCAAGTTGATTTTTAATTAATTTTTTTTTAAATGTGAAATTGTAAGCTCAGTCCAATAAATGGTCGTTGATGTTGGTAGCGCAAATCTGTTTCGACAGCCAGGTTCTGCCACACAAAGCCGAGACACACTGCCAATCAATTAAATAACCATCAACTATTGATTATAAATGTCTCAAAGCCAGGCTTCTCATTAATCAGAACACAGACAACAACAAAAATAGTTAATGTGGATATTTCCTACCGCCTACACTCTGTGCCTAACGATCTGTTTCATTCCCCCACCCCCACCCCCCCCCCTTGCCCGTGGGACATTGGCCAACCGGACCGCTATTCACCGGACACGTTTATCCGACCGATCGACGCAGAAATTAACGAAAAGCGGCCCGCAAAAACGTGTGCGTGGCCAACAACTCGTATGTCGTGGAAACCGAAGGCACATCCATTACCGCTCGCCCTTGGTCAGATACTATTGATGACCCGCGGTCAGCCCGTGCAAACATTCGCGCGTGCGGTCACGGGTGTTGGTTTCATCAAGTGCACGCGCCAGATGGCCAGTGCCCAGTGACGGGGGTGCACGGATGAGTGATTAATGCTTCGCATGTTTACAGCGGTTGGAGAACGCATACCGCAATGCGTATGGAAAACTTAACGCCTCGCATTTCATGGGAAGGATTGGAAGGTTATGTGTCCAGCCACTTACAAAGTTTCCGGCCAAATCTGAATCTTTTCCCCGTTTCCGGCGGAGTGCGTCGTGAATGATACATTTATTTCATTGATCACCGCATCACCATGATTTATCAATGCCGTGCCTCGTTCAACTACGTCCCTCGGGTCACATCCGGCCTACCAAGCGTCCTTAACCCGGCCCGCCTGGCCGCTGCACTGGTACCCAGATCGCCAGCGAAAAATAGGGAACCTTACATTGACCATCTTGTAAGTCAAAAAGTATAGGCCCACACTTTATCGTGAAAAACTGATGAGCTTATGTTCATCGCCACTGTCCTTCATGTTATAGATACGAAGGACAAAAACAACGCTATCTTTGGTTCCCGGAATGCTGAACAGCATAGTTTTGGTGCACAGACTGGAAAAAAATCCGTGCAATCTCATGTAGTGGCTACCAGGTTTACTTTCTTACAAGATAAGCAGGGTCGCATTATCGAGGGATAAACACAAATAAGACGTCCGCATACTAAGACCGTTCAACAGTTTGGAAGAAATTAACCCCAACGTCTTGTGTTTTAACCCCAACGTCTTGTGTTTGAACCCCAACGTCTTGTGTTTTAACCCCAACGTCTTGTGTATGAACCCCAACGTCTTGTGTTTTAACCCCAACGTCTTGTGTTTTAACACCAACGCCTTGTGTTTGAACCCCAACGTCTTGTGTTTTAACCCCAACGTCTTGTGTTTTAACCCCCAACGTCTTGTGTTTTAACCCCAACGTCTTGTGTTTTTACCCCAACGTCTTGTGTTTTAACCCCAACGTCTTGTGTTTTTACCCCAACGTCTTGTGTTTTAACCCCAACGTCTTGTGTTTGAACCCCAACGTCTTGTGTTTTAACCCCAACGTCTTGTGTTTGAACCCCAACGTCTTGTGTTTTAACCCCAACGTCTTGTGTTTTAACCCCCAACGTCTTGTGTTTTAACCCCAACTTCTTGTGTTTTTACCCCAACGTCTTGTGTTTTAACCCCAACGTCTTGTGTTTTAACCCCAACGTCTTGTGTTTTAACCCCAACGTCTTGTGTTGTAAAGCTCCATGCCAATGTAAATGCAGGCAAGTGTAAAGCTACTTGGCAGTTTCGATCCAGATAGATGTGAAGCTACATGCCAGTGTCAACCCAGGCAGATGTGAAGCTACATGGCAATGTAAATACAGGCAAGTGTAAAGCTACTTGGCAGTTTCGATCCAGGTAGATGTGAAGCTACATGCCAGTGTCAACCCAGGCAGATGTAAAGCTCCATGCCAATGTAAATGCAGGCAAGTGTAAAGCTACTTGGCAGTTTCGATCCTAGTAGATGTGAAGCTACATGCCAGTGTCAACCCAGGCAGATGTGAAGCTACATTCCAATGTAAATACAGGCAAGTGTAAAGCTACTTGGCAGTTTCGATCCAGGTAGATGTGAAGCTACATGCCAGTGTCAACCCAGGCAGATGTGAAGCTACATTCCAATGTAAATACAGGCAAGTGTAAAGCTACTTGGCAGTTTCGATCCAGGTAGATGTGAAGCTACATGCCAGTGTCAACCCAGGCAGATGTGAAGCTACATTCCAATGTAAATACAGGCAAGTGTAAAGCTACTTGGCAGTTTCGATCCAGGTAGATGTGAAGCTACATGCCAGTGTCAACCCAGGCAGATGTGAAGCTACATTCCAATGTAAATACAGGCAAGTGTAAAGCTACTTGGCAGTTTCGATCCAGGTAGATGTGAAGCTACATGCCAGTGTCAACCCAGGCAGATGTGAAGCTCCATGCCAATGTAAATACAGGCAATTGTAAAGCTACAAGCCAGTGTAAGATAAGTAAGCTATTAATAAAAATTGTAGAAAAAATATCTCGTTTGGAAACTCATGGGACACGATTGGATCATAATTTTAGTGTGTCTGTGTGTGTGCGTGCGTGTGTGGGGGGAGGGGGTTACATTTATACCACCCGTGATTGCACGCCTCCATCATAAGAGATATTCAGATAACACGCTTTATATCAAAGTTTTTCAATGAACTATTCGTGTCAAAATAGAATTTTCTCATCGTTATGCTATTTCTTTGTTGTTTTCTTTGCAACTGATATTAGCGTAGGAACGACCAAACTCAAAGATAACCAAAGCCATTTTTTTTTTTTTTTTTTTTTTGAAATGGAAAACCACTCAGTGATGTAGCCATAAGGTTAGTCCCCCCCGGGCGGGCTAAGATTTTTCCCCCCCCCCTCCCACGACAAATAAATTCTGCAGTTACCCATGAATGTTTAAAAAAAAACAAAGCTTTTTTTTTTTTTTTTTTTTTTTTGAAATGGAAGACCACTCAGTGATGTAGCCATAAGGTTAGTGCCCCCCGGGCAGGCTAAGATTTTTCGCCACCCACTTCCACGACAAATAAATTCTGCAGTTAGCCATGAATGTTGTTCTAAATTTAAGGAAAAATGCCCCCCTACCCCGGGATGGACATCTAGCAACCCCCCTCCCCCCCCCCTCCCGCCATTTCCTTCCTACTCTACTAATAGTACTACATAGGGATATATACTTTCATTTATTCCTCTCTACTCTACTAAATGTACTAAATAGTGATATATACTCTCATTTATTCCTCTCTACTCTACTAAATGTACTAAATAGTGATATATACTTTCATTTATTCCTCTCTACTCTACTAAATGTACTACATAGTGATATATACTTTCATTTATTCCACACTACTCCAATAATAGTAATAAAGATAGATAGATATTCCATCTGTTCCTTCCTACACTAATAACAGTATTAAATATAGATATATAGTTTCACCAATTCCTTACTACTATTAGTACTCAACGTAGATACATACTTTCATCAATTCCTTAAGACAGGACTACACAAATGAAAATGTACGGTGGGCAGTAAAAATTAATGAAAAACTTGTGCAGACTGAAAGAAAATAGGACAGGGGGGGGGGGAAGCTCTTAATGAAAATGATAATAATAAATAATATTCCGTTACTTCGCGGGCCGCAAAGTGGGTGCTGACGGGCCGCGTGTGGTCAGCAGGCCGTTCGTTGGGCAGGCCTGCTTAATAAGACCTTATCCTATAAATATTGCTTGTACTTGGTGAATGCCTCCATGACAGCTTTTCCTTTCAAAAGTGTATTTCTTTAAACTCTGTCCATCCACAGAGGCATGTGACACCACAATACCATTGTACACCACACCCGGAATATCCCAGATTAGCCACTTTAGAAGCACGTATATGTACCCGATGGCTGGAGGAGAAATTCAAGTTGGTATTCTTCTAATCAATTTTTAACAGAAGACAAAAAAAAATTCTCTTAAGCACTTTACAACATTTTTTTTTTTTTAAATTTCTTAATTAATTTTTTTTTTTTTTTTTTTTTTTTTAAATTTCTTTATTAATTTTTTTTTTTTTTTTTTTTTTTTAATGTCAGGGTGAGTTGAAAATGTGAGACCTAGCTCAACAAATACTTTTCAAATATACTGACATATAATTTAGACTTTTAGAACATTGCAAAATATGACTATATTTGTTTGTTCAGATCTCGTCTCAGAAACAAATCAAGTCCACTATCAAATAGGTTGAATCCGATCCTTGCAATACAAGAGAAACACGTGTTAAAGTTCGTGGGTGTGAGTGGGTGTGTGTGTGTGTGGGGGGGGGGGGGCGTTAACCAGATCCAGGCTCACTGTGGCGTCTACGGTTTTCTTGTGTAAGAAACAGCAATCGCTAAGAAGCAATGTCTGAAAGTCTTTATTTCTTCGTACAGTGGTTCTCAGGCTTAATAATACCGCGACCCTTTAAAACCGTTCCTCATGTTGTGGCGACCCCCAACCACAATATTTTTTATTTTATTGCTACTTCATATCTGTAGAGTATGTGTGTTTTCCGATGGTTTTAGGTGACCGCTGTAAAAGGGTCATTCGACTCCCCCCCCCCCCAAGGGGTTGCGACCCACAGGTTGAGAACCGCTTCCATAGTAGATTGAAAACCCGGACTGACCGAATGACGTCATTCAATACCTAATTTCATTCGCCTGCAAGCATTTGACAGATATTTACGATTCCCCGGAATTGTAGCTGTCCAATAAAATTCCGCTCATTTGAAGAACAATAAAAAATAATTTTAAAAATTCACTCCCAAGTGTTTAGTGGACACAATACCTAGTTCAAAGAAAAGAGTCATTTCTTTTCTTCTCTATCTTAAAGTAGATAGTTGTTACGGTTCTTACTTGAGTTGCCGGGGGAAAAAGGATGTCTCACGTCTTTATTATACGTCTTTATTATAGCCGTTTACGCTTAAAAGTGACCAACGCAATAATCAAGAAATGAATACGTCATGTCTCGCCATGACGTCTAAATTTCTTGAGTATTTCGTCATAACACAAATCGTGTCCCCGAGGTCCACTCACGAGGGACAGTTTTGACACTCAACATTCAGATGGCGCTTCTACACGTTAGTGAATTTCCTTTAACATTAAAAGTGGTTTTGGGGTGGGGGGGGGGGGGTGAGTGTTCACTTGCCCGAGGGCGAGAAATATTGATTCCGTAGTTTAAACACCAATTAAAGAGAGGGGGTGGGTGGGGAAAGCTTGATTACCGGGCGTGGCAAATACCAGCCACTCGGACACCCTTGAGTGTTCAACTNTTTTGTGTGGGGGGGGGGGGGGGGGGGGGGGGGGGGGCTATTCCTCGTGATACATTGCGCTTCCAATGGCCGCCACACGTGCTTTAAGTGAAGTGTTTTGTAAGCTTTTTAAAAAATTGACATTTTCAATGTTCATTTCTTCTTCATTGTTGCGGATAAATGTAATGGGTTTAAAAAATATGAAGTTCCCTGTGTGTCGTTTTGAACACATTGATCGAACTTTGAGAAACAGCAAAACTTCAAATACGGCTTGGGGGTGGGGGTGGGGGGCATACACGAAAGACGTCACGCGTCCCGGGGTGAGGGCAGGTGACAAATTTTGGACGAAATGGTCAGGGGTAAAAATGGGTCAGTATAGCGTGACCTCATTTTTTTTGGATGGACCGGCCGGCCAGTGCCGTAATTTGCATCTCAGGGATGGCACTCCTCAAAGTAAAATTAAAATGTATTTGTGTGTGGGGGGGTGTGGGGTGTGTGTGTGTGTGTGGTGGGGTGGGGGGAGGGAGGGACATCCAATTGATAGTTGTATTCGCTCCGTGCCTTACCTGGGTTAATTGATAGGGCTTTTGGTGCCTTTCCACCCCCCCCCCCCCGATTAAAATAAAAAAAATCATTGGTAAGAAAAAACAAACATTTGTTAAGTTTTTGTTAAGATTTAAAAAAAAAAAATTAATTTAATTGTTTTATTTATTTGTAAACCTCCAAAGCTAAATAGCTTTGATTTTCAAACAAGATGCCTCACCTCTGACACCGCGTTTTAAAACAATTTGTTTGTACAGCTTTCAGATTGCCCAATATTTCAAGTGAGATGCTGCGAAGCCACATGGCCACCAATAAAGAACTGTCCGGACACAAGGTGAGGCTCCCCAGGGTTGTCCGGGTCGGCTATCGCCTGCAAGTGTTGCCAGGGACCGATGAGGGGGGCTGCTCAGGAGCAGCGGGGGCGTTGTTTAATTAGGACCGAAGGCGACAGGCTGTTAATTGTTCCCGGGGCGGGTCCGTGACCTGGGTCAACTCGTGGGGGCATGTCCGGTGGTGTAATGTACGACGGGAGAATAAAACATCCGAGGTTATCTTCCCCTTAACAACGTAATGGGTTACCGGAATCGAGTACCAAGCTCATGTTTTTCGTTGGTTTTTTTTTGTTCTCCCCCCGATAGAATATTGTTCAAGCGGGAAGTTTGCCAAAACGGAAATTTTTTCGAACAGAAAAATGGGGGGAAAAAAAATTTAATAGGAATGTTACGTCTTCCCCAATGTTCGCTCGTACCTTCCTTAAAAAAAACAATAAACATTTTGACAAAATCTCCATCTACAACAAGAACGTTTTATTTTTTTAATTTAGAAAAACTTTCGTTTGAACAAACTCAAATTTGTTTCGTACGAATTTCCGGATTTTAACATCATTAGTTACCAACGTCACCATCTTAAGCCGATACTTAGTCAAATAGAATTAATGATTTGATGATTTGTCAATTAATGTAATCGAAATACTTGTTTAAATTTATTTTATTTCAAGTCATTGTAACACCAGGGTGACTTGTGTACACTGTCTGTAACATGAAGCTGATTCACGTCATTCTACCACCAGGGTGACTCTTTGTGGACTGTCTGTCACAAGAAGTTCCAAACCTATATCACAGTAACTTTAATGATTCCTACCCCCACCCTACCCCCCACCCCCCACCCCACATCTATACTTTTCAAGGACAGCTGGTGTGTGTTTGTTAAGCAATCAGCTACCCCCCCCCCCCCCCAAAAGCCCAGGGTACCACAGGGAAACAGCAATAAATAATACCTTTTCTTAATA
>CAXITT010000303.1:292210-307801 GCA_964033795.1 Lymnaea stagnalis | reverse complement strand
GGGGGGGCTTTTGTAATGTCAGAGTTGAGCGAGACTCTAATATTTGTATGAGAGAATTCATAATTCTTTAATAACGCTTTATGCAATTTGGTTGGTAGGTAATCGGTATTAGGTTATGAAGTCGCAGCCCCCCCCCCCCTTTCACAACCCCAATCATTGGTATACATCTAGTTACGCCACTGAACTTTTAGAAATTCTTCGATATATAAAATGGATCACTAAATAGAAGCGCAATATTAATCTTTGAGTACACCAAAGATAAGACTACATCTAAACGGTGAAGTTACTTTACCCTGTCACAATATCAAATATAACAAACTTGTTCTTTCTGGGACAAATGACTCACAGAAGGTGGTAGGACGGTTGACCTACAGGGGGTGGTTTGACGGTTGACCTACAGGTGGTGGTAGGGCGGTTGACCTACAAATGGTGGTAGGGCGGTTGACCTACAGGGGGTGGTAGGATGGTTGACCGACAGGTGGTGGTAGGACGGTTGACCTACAGGGGGTGGTAGGACTGATGACCTACAAATGGTGGTATAACTAAAGAACTATATACACACGGTGGTTAGACTGATGACCTACAAATGGTGGTATGACTAAAGACCTACATACACACGGTGGTTAGACTGATGACCTACAAATGGTGGTATGACTAAAGACCTATATACACACGGTGGTTAGACTGATGACGTACAGTGGATGGGAGGATTTATTATCACATACTTTGTATAATTCTTTTCCCCAAAATGGGTATTTCGGCAAAGATAAATATGTTCTTAGTGAATGTCAGACAGGCCAATCATAAATACCTATGTTTAATGGGGGTGGGGGAGGCTTGGTGTCACCCGGTATCATGGTAACTCAACGGTGTCATACCCTACCCACCCCCAAACAGTATTTCTTTGTTGTCATCAGTAAATGTATGTCTGCCCCAAGGAACTGACATACACACACTTTTAGTGTGTTGATCTACCAAGGCGTGTGTAACTTAAATGTTCACAGTGTGCAGTGTCCACCGCCTCCCTGTTGACAGTGTTCATATGGCTCCAGTAGATCATCAAACATACAACAAGAGCTGTTGTTAAGGTTTCTCATGGCTCTGGGGTTTGCTTATCCCGATAAAAACTGGAATACATTTTTCCTCATCTCGCGAAAACCCTGGGATCAGATGTATTTAATTAAAAATATGTTATAAACGGAATTAATCCATAAAAGAGTTTATTTAAAAAAAATAGTTTTTAATTGTTTTTGTGCATCAATCAAAGTAAACGATATTGAGATGAGCTGAGGGGTGGGGCTCAATATCCGCTGCTCATCCCAAGTAATGGATAACTGGATACAAAATATGCTTGTTTTAAGCAATATTCGGAAATAAAATACCCCAACACGTTATGAGTTTTGTATTCTGTACAGTTCGCTAAGTCTAGTGTAGAGTCCGTCCCTTTGTTTCACATCATATTTTTAAATAAACCTCTAGAATGTTAACCCGTCAACAGCCCCAGCCCAAAAGCCCCCATGCCATCTCACGGGGAGTGGACCAAGAGGCAGTAGAAGAGGTTCACGTGCCGCTCTGTTGTGGCGTCACCCTGCTCTTGTAGTTTGTGAAATAATGTATGTTGTGTGCCCGGCTTGGGAGAGCTACATCGAACGTTGCAGTTGTCCATTTGGGTTTCAGTGTCCCCCCACCTCCACGCCAACCGGTGTTTCCCGTATCCCCCTGCACCCCCCCCCTAGTGACGCCAAATTGTTCGTGCGGGTGGTGGTGGGGGAGGGGCAGGGGACAACTGGATGATGACTTGAGTCTGCGTGTTACTCACGGGTGCCATGGTTTGGTCCACCACCCCCCCCCCCTGGCCGATGTTTTCCTTGGTTTTTCTTGACGGAGTTCTTGACGTTGGAGTTTGATTTTTTTGTTGTTCCTCAAATTCATTTTTTCTCAATTAAAAAAAAAAATGAATGCAAGATTTCATTAACGATCAATAGGACTCAGCACTGGGCATTGAGCACTGAGCACTCGTCAGTAAGCAGTGGTCACTGAGCACTGGGGCACTGAGCAATGGGCACTGGACAAGCACACGTGTTTCAGGGCCAGAGGTAGACCGAGCCGGCGACGGAGCGACTGTGTCAAAGGACTCCCTCAAAGTCCACAGCATGGACCTTCAGCAGGCATTGGACCTTGCGACAGATCGACTGTGTCAAAGGACTCCTTCAAAGTCCACAGCATGGACCTTCAGCAGGCTTTGGACCTTACGACAGATCGACTGTGTCAAAGGACTCCCTCAAAGTCCACAGCATGGACCTTCAGCAGGCCTTGGACCTTGCCACAGATCGTCAACTGTGCCTCCCCCAGCATACCTACCCCTGACAATCTCGACGGGGCAAAAAGAATGCAGTGCGTCAACTTTTAACTTAACCTGTAGTGCAGTGGTTCTCTAGCCTTACCAATGCCGCGGCCCTTTTATACAGTTCGTCATGTTGTGGCGAGCCCCAGCCACAAAATTATTTTCGTTGCTGCTATATAACTGTAGAGTATATGTGTTTTCAGATTGTCTTAAGCGACCCCTGGGAAAAGGGTCGTACGACCCCCCCCCACCAAGGGGTCGCGACCCACACGTTGAGAAGCGCTGCTGTAGTGTATCAACTGTAAATAAAACAACTTTATACTTGCACTGTTTTATTAGACTTGTGCATTTGATGTTAAATTCATGACTTAAAGACCGTGACTCAGAAACCACCTGATGTTAAAGGAATACTACGATTCTACAGTGTGTCGAAGCCATGTTTTATTTTTGGCTATTGGCGTATGATCGATAACTTGGTCAGTTTATGATATGGATCAGGCAATTAAACCACGGCGACGTCTCCCAGTCACTACACGATGGATTATTGTGCACGGTCGTGTCAGTACTTTCAGATCAATAGCGTACAACCAAG
The DNA here is from genome assembly GCA_964033795.1 of Lymnaea stagnalis. Lineage (NCBI taxonomy): Eukaryota > Metazoa > Mollusca > Gastropoda > Lymnaeidae > Lymnaea > Lymnaea stagnalis. The sequence continues at coordinate 304,865 of CAXITT010000303.1, read as the reverse complement.
TCATGGAATACATGCATACAGTCATGAAATAAATGCGTAAAGTCTTGGAGTAAATGCAACCAGTCATGAAATAAATGCATGCAGTAGTGGAAAAAATGCATACAGTCGTGGAATAAATGCATACGGTCATGGAATAAATGCATACAGTCATGGAATAAATGCAACCAGTCGTGGAATACATGCATACAGTCATGGAGTAAATGCATACAGACCTGGAATACATGCATACAGTCGTGGAATGCATGCAACTAGTCCCGGAATACATGCATACAGTTGTGGAATAAATGCAACCAGTCATGGAATAAATGCAACCAATCCTGGAATACATGCATACAGTCGTGGAATGCATGCAACCAGTCCTGGAATACATGCACACAGTTGTGGAATAAATGCAACCAATCCTGGAATACATGCATACAGTCCTGGAATGAATGCCTTCAGGTTATCTACCAAGGACATGACGAGAGCCGTGCGGATGCAAAGCAGCACCCGGGGCGAAACCTGAAAATGGTGCCCCTGAAGGTACAGAAAAAAGTGCTCCCCATGGCGGACGATTAAAGTTACGATTTTTTTAGTGGCTGAAAGGGCGAGTGCCTCCCCCCCCCCACCCCCTTTCCATGACATCGGCCTGGACATGACAACAGCGCGTTTCAGCGTTTGTGAGAAACTAATCTCGGGTCGTGTTACGAAGCACTGAGTTGAGAAATAGTGAATTTAGAGATAGTGAGATTTGAAGTAGTGAATTTAGAAGTAGTGAATTGAGAAGTAGGGAGTTCAGTGAGTCTAGAAGTAGTGAGTTGAAAAATAGTGAGTTTAGAACAAGCGAGTTTAAACCAATGAGTGCTTGGTATAAAACTCATTAAGTAATGTTTGAGTTACGCCCATGTCTATTCAACTGATTGTTTGGTGTCGCATGGCCACAAACACAAAAAATACCCCCCCCCCCAACCGCGGTCAAGGGATGTCTTCTTCCTTGTATTGGACTCGAGCACTGATGAGAATCCCCACATAACGGATAGACCTACCGCCATGCTAATCATCAGACACCTACAGCCAAAACTACTGACATGCCCGGCAAAGACCCTAAGTGCTTTAGACTAATCACAAGAGGCGCTCTGTGGGTGATCAGCTGAGGGTGCCACGCCTTCAGCTGCGGGATTTGGGAGGGGGGTGTGGGGGGTTGCAGCAGAGAAGGCAATCGGTTTACAGCCGGTCTCATAAAGATTTTTCTATGTTTAAGACATGACGTCACCAGGAACCCGGCCACCCGGTAGGCTGCTCTGACAAATCGTCGCCGCTGGCAGTCATGGTGTGAGAACCGTGAGACCATTTCATTCGCCTGATGTACGGCCTGTGAGGGGATGGGATAGGGCCCCCACATGCCGTATGTGTGTCTAACGTACCTGTAATTACCTGCATAACGACATGCACACGTGAACGATTAAATACACACTTCTATATACAAATGTAGACTACTGGATAAATACCTTACGCATGTACCTGTAAACTACTGGATAAATAAATACTTAATGCCTGCACATGTAAACTGCTTAATGCAATACCCTACACATGCATATGTAAACTGCTTAATGCAATACCCTACACATGCATATGTAAACTGCTTGATGCAATACCCTACACATGCATATGTAAACTGCTTGATGCAATACCCTACACATGCATATGTAAACTGCTTAATGCAATACCCTACACATGCATATGTAAACTGCTTGATGCAATACCCTACACATGCATATGTAAACTGCTTGATGCAATACCCTACACATGCATATTAAAACCACTGGATACAATACCTTATAAATGTACATTACTACTGGACACCATACCCTAAACATGTAAATTTAAACTACTGGATGCAATACCCTACACATGTACATGTAAACTATTGGATACGACACCCTACACATGTACATGTAAACAACTGGATACAATACCCTGTATATGTACATGTACACTACTTGATACAATAACCTACAATGTACATGTAATTTACCAGCTATACGAGCGTTGGACTGCGATGAAGTAGAGTAATTAGACACTTACAAAAACCTGTGTAAATAAATCAATGCACGTTCAGCTTCCATGTTGGTTGTACACAAATAAACCATGTAAACGCTTCGGCGAATGCCTTGATCAGTCAAAACAACAAAACATTCAAATGTGTAGCAATTCAACTTATACATAATATATCTTTACATGCATCCTACCTAAAAAAAAAATAAAAAAGAATGAGAGTGGGTGCAAACCCAGGCGCAAACAACGTTAAGAGCTGCTGTTACTACTGCTGCCAAGATTCTTTCACCTACGTACGCATGTTCCTCCTGCGACCGTCCCATCACACACCTGTCAATAAACCTGTTTACAGACCTATATTCTGAAACGGTTCTGAAAGCCCGTTCAGTGGACTGTTATTATAGCACCAATCAGTTCTAGATTCATAGAACGCAAACAATGTCAGCAGAATTCAGTTCTGGTGCACACAATGGCAGCCTGGTAAAAACACAAAATCAAAAAGGAAAATCTCATTTCAAATTCAAGAAAGACGATCAGGATTCCTTGAATCGATTAAATAAATAAAAATATACATAAAAAAATTAATCAATCGCCAGAGCTAGGAGCCAGCAAACGATCCACACAGGTATTCATTACCTGGATTTTTAATTGACGTCAAACCTCACACAGGTACCGAAGAGAAAGGAAGGAAAAGCTCAAACAGTTCAAAGAAAATTTCGCAGAATAGGGGTTGGGGGTTGGGGGGGGGGGACGCTGGGGGGTAATGTTCCGCCGGACAATTTTTACCGCTTTACTAATGACCTTGTTATCGTTGAATTAGGGTAATTGGCGTGCAGGCTTAGACACAGGATGCTGTTCATCAAATCTAAGACTTTACAACAGGCAGTTAACTGCCGGGGCTTCGGAGTAAAAGGCGCACGAAGGCCATTGACTCCGGGTTCACATAACGGGATGTTGGTTTTCAGATACGAAGGGGGGGGGGGGGGGGGTTTGTCATGACCTGGAATCCCTGCTCCAGGTGGACTGACTACGTTATGTCACCATGACCTCTAGATACAACGATGTCAAAATTCGTTAAAGAGGCATAGTGTGGTTAAGGTGCATATCAAAGTAGACAGTGTCGGCACTTAAACTGAACGCAAAAGTCTAGGATGGCATTTGTCAACCTCCCTCCACCAAACTCTCCCCTCCCCCCCCCCCAACTATTTTCCAGAGGCGAGAAGGTGGTTAGGAGGAGAATGTATAGGTTATTTGTTTCACGGTCTCTGTGATGCCACTTATTGGCTACAGGGGATTGATTTAAAATGATTCCTAAAAGAAAGTAATGCTTATTAAATGGCTTATTGTACATCGACAAACAATGTGTTTCCCTGACATGCAATCAAAGTATCAAGCTATCAAACAGTCAGGGGCGTAGGAAAGGGGTGAGTGGGAGGGGTGGTCCTCACCAGATGGAACTTTTAAAAATCTTTATATTGAAGGCCACCATTTTCAGCCAACAGCTGTGCATTTTTCTTGAAGAAAAAAAAGTGAGGGGGTGGGGGCAAAAATGTTGGCTTGCCCCATGCGGCACTAACCTTTGTTACGCCCCTGACAACAGACAAATATGCTCCCAAAACACGTGTATCAACTGGAACTGGTGTGTGTGTGAATGATGATTTTTAAAAAAAATGTTTGTCAAAAAATATAACGAGGCCTTCAGCGACGGACTGATTCTATACGATTGCAAGTGCCAGCATTGTGACAGTGGAACACTGAGCACAACCAGTGGAATCTCTATACAAACGTACACATGCTTATTGGATCAACTTAAAACGTTTGTAAATACTAGCTGCCCCGCGAGATGCGTGTTGGGGACCGCTGCTCTGCACTGTTAAAAATGCAATGTTATTTTACATATATTTACTGTAATAATACTCTATATTACTGTCAAGGATCATTTCTTTTTGTTAATTTAAAAAAAAAACAGTAAGTAAATGTTATACATTTTCTTTGACAATAAATTTCCGTTAGAAGCGAACACGCATGTACAACAATGATGCAATTGTATTTCGTAATAATGTGGCCTTGGGGGAAAGATATGGACAGTAACACAGCCACAGGATTATTCTGCATGACTGCATGCAATACAGTAATCAAAAGTTATGAACTTGAAAAGATGATTCTTTGTGCATTGTTCAGACGACTGTGTTATCCAATGTTTTGATTACGGCTTCTGATTATTTTCAAAGGTATAACTATAAAAAAAAAAAAACGATGCCCGGTAGTGTATATCCCAGGCTTCACCCACGCCGTGCAACAGTCAACATTCTCATTCTTCCACTTCTTTTGTCCAGATTACTTTGAATCTGAGTAACTCTTTCCGTGGCAGTGATGATGATCCAATCCATGTTTACATAGAACCCAGCCGCGACGGCGACCAATGAGATTTGCGTGCGGAAAAACCTCAATCCCTATTTCCTCCTTGAAATGATAACGTTTCTAAATCCTTTATATTAACTTCGCTTTTGTGTGTTTTGGGGTATAATCTTCCGACGGCTAACTTGACCCACTTCCGGTCAATCTATCAAGCTGAAACTTGGCACATAAACAGGTTGCTGATGACAACACATTCTATACAATTTTCAACGCCAACCCGGAAAAAGCTGTTTCTCTTAATTGTTTAAGGGGAACATGAAGGAAATAATGACGAGCTTGGTTTCATGAAATAAAATTCCCGATAACTGCGCTAAATGAGATTCTTTTAAAAAAAATATTTTAAAAATTATCCTAACTGCGTTTGTTGCTTAATATTTTCTTTAGTTTTTCTGAAAGAGTTGGTCCAGTAAATCTGCGGTGTAAAGGCGGGTGGGACATTCGATCATTAAATAAAATAAATCAATATGAAATGCATACAAAGGAATCATAAAAAAACAACTTTATTTTTAGGGCTTGTTTGATTTTATTCTGATCCATTGTTTCTGGCACGCATCTTCAGCACGTTGAGCTTATATTCTTCCTCCTTCACCAAAGCTCATCCACCAATCGGGAGATCTGTTTAACTCGGGACACAACAGGTTCCGAATAGCAATTAAAGTGACGCAGATGCTACGCACACAAAATCACCCCCTCCCCACGTCCCCTACGCCCCAAAACGCCCCCCCCCACACCCTTCCCTCCTAACACCAATTTCGGTTCCGTTGTGTTTTGAGTAAACTTGTCAACTGGCCCTGGTGTTCGCTGGGGGGCGCTGCCACCATAAGCACAGGAGGGTCTGCTGGTAATGGAGCAGGGGGATTTGGGGGGGGGGGCAGGGAGGAAATTACCGTCAGTGTGCTTGTAACTGATATACGTGTGTAACTTTTGGTTAACGTCCTTCAAGTGTGTTAACATGATATTGGTGCGAGGGATTAAAAAAAAAATTTAATACCTTTTGTGGTCCTAAACTATAAGTGAACAGTCTTTAAGGTGACTGGGGAGTCGTTGCTGAATTTACTTAGGCAGACATCGCAGAGGACTATCCCTCAAGAGGAATCTGGTCTGTCTCGCAATTAGAGACGGACCGAATTCCGGTTCAGTTTCGGTGCCGAAAGGTGTCTTTTTTACCATTTTCGGCCAAGTTTCGGTTTCGGCCGACACAGAAAAATAACTTTCGTTTTATTTTCGGTTTTGGTCAAAAGTGTATGAGACTTTCGGCCATGGCCGAAAGGGATTGAGGTTTTCGGTCGTCCAGCAGAAGTCAGAATGTCGCTCTGTCGGCCGGCAATCCGATATTCATTATTGCTCGACGTCTTGCTATCATCGAATGTTATATGACTAATTCTCTGCGAAAACTGCTCACAGCTACATGATGACCCACTTGTTCTTTATTTCCATAAAATATATTCCATTAAGGCTTAGGCAAAGGTAACTTATAGTTTTGTGGGGGAAAAAAAACAAACTACGGGAATGGAAATATTAATACAACTATTTTTTAAATATTAAAAAAAAAAAAATAAAATTAGATAACCCTAGTTTTTATTTAAAATTCCTTCTTTAGGGGGGAACTCATTTTCATCAATCCTTGTCATGCTCATCAATGGTGTCATAGGCAAATGGGAATAATATTGGATTATCCTAGGGAATAGTAACATTACGATTGTTATTTTTAAATTTTTTTTTATTAAAAAAAAAATAAAAATAAAAGTAGGGAGCCTTAGGCTTAATATTATTCCTTTCTTGAAATACATCATCATCATGCTGATAAACACGGGTATAGACCAAAGAACGCTCGTGTGCACGTATCACTGTTTCCTACCACGGACCTTTCCACTCTTCGATCATGGCGATCCATGATTTTGAGATGTCTTTGACGACTCTACAGCGAGACTGTTAGAACTATAATTTTGAGATGTCTTTGACGACTCTACGACGAGACTGTTAGAACTATAATTTTGAGATGACTTTGACGACTCTACAGCGAGACTGTTAGAACTATAATTTTGAGATGTTTTTGACGACTCTACAGCGAGACTGTTAGAACTATAATTTTGAGATGTCTTTGATGACTCTACAGCGAGACTGTTAGAACTATAATTTTGAGATGTCTTTGACGACTCTACGACGAGACTGTTAGAACTATAATTTTGAGATGACTTTGACGACTCTACAGCGAGACTGTTAGAACTATAATTTTGAGATGTCTTTGACGACTCTACAGCGAGACTGTTAGAACTATAATTTTGAGATGTCTTTGACGACTCTACAGCGAGACTGTTAGAACTATAATTTTGAGATGTCTTTGACGACTCTACGACGAGACTGTTAGAACTATAATTTTGAGATTTCTTTGACGACTCTACGACGAGACTGTTAGAACTATAATTTTGAGATGTCTTTGACGACTCTACGACGAGACTGTTAAAACTATAATTTTGAGATGTCTTTGACGACTCTACAGCGAGACTGTTAGAACTATAATTTTGAGATGTCTTTGACGACTCTACAGCGAGACTGTTAGAACTATAATTTTGAGACGTCTTTGACGACTCTACAGCGAGACTGTTAGAACTATAATTTTGAGATGTCTTTGACGACTCTACGACGAGACTGTTAGAACTATAATTTTGAGATTTCTTTGACGACTCTACGACGAGACTGTTAGTCGAGACTGTTAGAACTATAATTTTGAGATGTCTTTGACGACTCTACGACGAGACTGTTAGAACTATAATTTTGAGATGACTTTGACGACTCTACAGCGAGACTGTTAGAACTATAATTTTGAGATGTCTTTGACGACTCTACAGCGAGACTGTTAGAACTATAATTTTGAGATGTCTTTGACGACTCTACAGCGAGACTGTTAGAACTATAATTTTGAGATTTCTTTGACGACTCTACGACGAGACTGTTAGAACTATAATTTTGAGATTTCTTTGACGACTCTACGACGAGACTGTTAGAACTATAATTTTGAGATGTCTTTGACGACTCTACGACGAGACTGTTAAAACTATAATTTTGAGATGTCTTTGACGACTCTACAGCGAGACTGTTAGAACTATAATTTTGAGATGTCTTTGACGACTCTACAGCGAGACTGTTAGAACTATAATTTTGAGACGTCTTTGACGACTCTACAGCGAGACTGTTAGAACTATAATTTTGAGATGTCTTTGACGACTCTACGACGAGACTGTTAGAACTATAATTTTGAGATTTCTTTGACGACTCTACGACGAGACTGTTAGAACTATAATTTTGAGATGTCTTTGACGACTCTACGACGAGACTGTTAAAACTATAATTTTGAGATGTCTTTGACGACTCTACAGCGAGACTGTTAGAACTATAATTTTGAGATGTCTTTTACGACTCTACAGCGAGACTGTTAGAACTACGATTTTAAGAGACTCGGTTATAAAAATCCCCCCCCCCCCCACGGTTATATTTTTTTCCCCCAAACCCTATGTTTCCGAACGAACTAATTACGTCACCTGCACGGTAAGACTAGAGTGGGTCTCACCAGGCTAATTCACCAAATATTACTACTGATATATCTAGCCAGCTATTTATGAAATAAACGCGAGATATTGGTGTGTTTTTTTTAAATAGCCGCAACAGGTCTAATAAGGAAACAGATTTTTAGGTGACAATTTGCTCTATTATATACCATCGGGATAATTATTTTAGAATTGTTGCATAAAAGTAGGTTCATTCTGGTGGCAACTCCACCCACCCCACCCCCCTCAGTGCGTATACGTAATATAAGGACTGCCCCTTACTATGACAGGGTGCGGCGGGAGATGGTGGAAAATTACTTTTTTTTTGTTTTGTTTTTTTTTTGCGTACGTTACATATGGATGTCTTGTTGTGAGATCAACCCTGACATTTCAAATTTGGCTACATTGACGGATAGGCAAATTGTGTGGATGATTTTAATGTTAGCATCGGCGTTGAATAATCGCTCATTTTTCAAGGCTTATGTCTGGACATTTTCAAGGGCCATACCAATAAAAAAAACAATGCATAGGCTAAGCTTAGGAACGATACCAAATATGTCTAGGCAGCGTTGTAATTATATCATAAAAGCTAAGGGCACCCAAGGGACTATTGTGTACGAATTTCACCCCTAGCGAGTCCAACTTTTCTTTTACTATACTAATTTAAAATACATTTGTAACAACTTTAAATAACTTTTTACTTCCAATGGTAAAATCTAAAGTAATCATTAGGTGTTTATCTATTAAAATTCACCATCATCTCATTTTTTGATGAAAACGATGAAAATATAGAAACTTCCCTCAAACATTTTTCGATGCACACAGAATGTATCCGCATATTAGTTTTAAAATATTTGAATCTTTCGGCTTCGGAATCTTTCGGCTTCTGTCGAAAGTCTCGTTAAGTTTTTTGGTTTCGGCTTCGGTTCCGGCCGAAAGTCATATTTAACTTTCGGCCTTGTTTTGGTTTCGGTCGAAATCAGAAAATCACTTTCGGTCGGTCTCTATTCGAATTTATTATCGCGCATACGGTGCTGACAAACTGTTTAAAAGTCGAAGATGCAAATATCGTGTATTAATAATCGTCACATGATTCTGACTTTGAACTCAATCCCTTGAAAAAAAAAAGTCCTTAAAAAAAAACAATGAGTTATCATATCGTTTCAAATCAATATTGTCAGCCATTAGGTTTTTACCCGACGGCCACAAAATTTATTTTTATGACCAAACTGAATTTCCATACATGAATTTTGATCGATATTTCAAAAGAAATTGTTGTATTTTTTTTACCGGCTGTTATTCATTTTATACTAGAAGATCTTGGCATTAGTAGCGGATCTTGGCATTAGTAGCAGACCTTCGCATTAGAAGCAGATCTTGACATTAGTAGGGGATCTTGGAATTAGTAGCAGACCTTGGCATTAGTAGCAGATCTTGGCATTAGTAGCAGATCTTGACATTAGTAGCGGATCTTGGCATTAGTAGCAGATCTTGACATTAGAAGGGTATCTTGGCATTAGTAGCGGATCTTGGCATTAGAAGCAGATCTTGACATTAGTAGCGGATCTTGGCATTAGTAGCAGATCTTGGCATTAGTAGGGGATCTTGGAATTAGTAGCAGACCTTGGCATTAGTAGCAAACCTTGGCATTAGTAGCAGATCTTGGCATTAGTAGCAGACCTTTGCATTAGTAGCAGACCTTGGCATTAGTAGAAGATCTTGGCATTAGTAGCAGAACTTGACATTCGTAGCAGACCTTGGCATTAGTAGCAGACCTTGGCATTAGTAGCAGATCTTGGCAGTAGTAGCAGATCTTGGCATTAGTAGCAGATCTTGGCATTAGTAGCAGACCTTGGCATTAGTAGCAGATCTTGGCATTAGTAGGAGATATTGGCATTAGTAGCGGATCTTGGCATTAGTAGCAGATCTTGGCATTAGTAGGGGATCTTGGCATTAGTAGCAGACCTTGGCATTAGTAGCAGACCTTGGCATTAGTAGCAGATCTTGGCATTAGCAGCAGATCTTGACATTAGTAGGGGATCTTGGCATTAGTAGCAGATCTTGGCATTAGTAGGGGATCTTGGCATTAGTAGCAGACTTTGGCATTAGTAGCGGATCTTGGCATTAGTAGTAGATCTTGTAATTAGTAGTAGATCTTGGCATTAGTAGTAGATCTTGGCATTAGTAGCGGATCTTGGCATTAGTAGTAGATCTTGGCATTAGTAGCGGATCTTGGCATTAGTAGTAGATCTCGGCATAAGTAGTAGATCTTTGCATTAGTAGGAGATCTTTGCATTAGTAGTAGATCTTGGCATTAGTAGTTGATCTTTGCATTAGTAGTAGATCTTGGTAATGCCATTCTAAGAGCCGTCAAAATGATACTTTTGATCTTTGTTTCAACACATGCGCTCAACCCAAGAATCTCCTGTTATGACTCAGAGTCCCGGAGCATCAACCGAAGATCTTTGATCACATTCGTCTCCCGTCTCCGCAAGCCGTCACGGTTCGATGGCTCTAGCCACAGTCGTGTCGTCATGCTGTCCAGCCTCGGCCCGTTAGCACCGAATTTACGGTACAAAACCAAAAAGAAAAGCCCAGCGGGTCACGAGGCGTGAGGTCGGTCGGCAGGGGGGGGGGAGGGGAGGGGTTGAGGTTAGGAGTTGGGGTTGGTAGGGTGGGCCCTTAATGACAGACATAACGACAGACCTAACGACAGAGTTTATGGAGGTTGGAATAGTTCAAGCAATTAAATCCGTCACACCTACCAATTAGCATGAGAATTATAGGCTATTTCCACCGACTTCACCCCAGCGATCTCCCCTTATAGTCGTAGCATAGTAATGTCATCTCCCCCCCCCCCAAACCTCTAGAAGACAGCTGGCAAGGGGACGTAAACCCGTCCCGCTCAGACCTTTCCTTGGTCCGGCTATTGAGCTTAATTTCCCGGTTCCCGAACATTGGAAGAATAAACATATAAAAACTTGGGAGTGATTGTACCCCAGGAAACGCGACCCTCGAAATCAGCGGACCCTGGGGCCCATTAAACANCCCCCCCCCCCCCGTGGTTACTTTCATCGCCGGGTCAGTTTCATTTGTCGTCCTATCGCTTGCGGCGGGTGTGTGGGGGGGTGGGGGGTGGGGGGGGGAAGTGGGGGTGGAAGGTGGAGGGGGGTCAACTAACCATAAACTGCCGACGATAAAAATCACCATGCCTTTGATGCTGCGCGTGGCAAATGCTAAGACCGACCAATCAAGGGAATTTGCGCATAATTATGACATGCCCTTAGATCACATGGTCTTAAAGATCACGTGGTGGCGTGATAACGACGTCATCAGTCTTTCTTCATGGATTATTTTGTTTGCCATAGGCGGTACACCTTAAGTGGTCTGATAACTCCATGCTCAAAGATCGGGGGGGGGGGGGTGCGGGGGAATAGGGACAGGTGAAAACCAGGGGTGGTCAATTTTCGTCTACCCGTCACGTCATCTTTCCATTTTATTTTTTTTTAAAGATCATTTCAGAAATATCATCATTTATACAAAAAATATCATTTAAAAAAAAAAAAAAACATCATTTCATTTTTAAAACGTTTTTAATAATCATCATTTTATTTTATTTTTAAAACATTTTATTTAGAAAATATCATTTTAAATATCATCATTGTGCCCTAAAAACCTTTTCTGTACAATTGACCCAAGTCTTAGACGTTGTACGCTGCAGACAACAATGCCGAACGTTGCGCGCGCTGACTCTTCGACCCAGTATAGGCGACCCACGATAACCGATCCCAGGTACACACCCAAAAATAACCGACTACCGCTATCAGACCCGTGGAAACATGTCTCCCGTGCTAGTCAGTTTTCACTCATTAAGCAGGCCAACTCTGTTGCCTTCGATGTCACCCTGTGTTCAAATGATTCGATTCGTCTTTAAAAAAATAGCGATACCTCGCATCATCTAAAAGTGGGACTTGGGAAATGAATGAAGTACTAAAAGAACCGGAACGGGAATGCGTCCGGGACACATTAAAAAACTAAAACTATACAAAAAGACGGATGAACATAACATGGCATTACGTAAAATCCACGAAACAATTATATTTTTTTAATGCCTAACACCTTCACCTTTTAACACCTTCACATTGGTGTAAATGTCGTAGACAAGCTGCCTTCACATCGGTGTACATGTCGTAGACAAGCTGCCTTTACCTGTCTTTTTTCCTGAGAAAGCCGCCCCTAGGCGACCGTTTCGTCCCCGCTACGTCCCGACCGGACAACTCCCTGTGTGGTGGGGAGTGGTAACGCAACACCACCTCCCCGGAGAGGAAGTAAAGCCGTCTAGACCCATGGGAGAGTGGACTGCGGACGCTTTAAACGCAGCGTCTTCGGTCAACCGGACGTCCCTCAGGCCAGGAGGGAGATTCCTGGTGCGCTTCCCCAGGGTCTGGAGTCGGGGAGACCCGGCTTTGGGCCCTGTGGGGGAGTGCTGGGGGGGGGGTATTATGAGTGCAAACTCGACGACCCACCGACACCTTATTCATAGTGACGTTAATGTCTAAACTGGGAAGGCTAAAAAAAAATTAATTTTTTTTTTTTTTTTTTTTTTTTTTTTTTTTTTTTTTTTTTTTTTTATGTGTTTTTTTTTTTTTGTTTTTTTT
>CAXITT010000303.1:261514-280564 GCA_964033795.1 Lymnaea stagnalis | reverse complement strand
TTGCCTCAAGCCTTCAAACCCCTAGTGCATAATTTCCTCATCACCACCAGTAACAGAAACATTGCAAATCCCATCTACATGCATAGGAGCCAAAATGATCAATAAATTGATCGTGGGCCCTTAAGATATAGAAGAAGAAGAAAAATTATATTGTATTTGAGATAGTGTTCTGAGATGTTCTGAAGATGTGATTTTATTTTTAAAAAATGTCCAGTCATGTTTTGGATATCTCTATATAAGACATTGCCAGCCCTCACGTGTTGGTATCGTGGACAATTAATGTAAATTTTGAGATAACAACTACATTAACGAACGAATGCCATCTATTTAATATCAACCTGTTACGTGTCTTCAATCAACCTGTCATCTATCTGCCATCAACTTGTCATGTGTCTGCCAACAACCTGGCATCTATCTGCCATCAACCTGTCGTGTGTCTGCCAACAACCTGACATCTATCTGCCATCAACCTGTCGTGTGTCTGCCAACAACCTGTCATGTGTCTTCCATCAACCTGTCATCCGTCTGTCATCAACCTGTCATCTATCTGCCATAAATCTGCCATCTATCTGCCATCAACCTGTCATCTGTCTTTCATCAATCTGTCATCTATCAGCCATCAACCTGTCATCTGTCTTTCATCAACCTGTCATCTATCTGCCATCAACCTGTCATCTGTCTGTCATCAACCTGTCATCTATATGCCATCAACCTTGCATCTGTCTTTCATCAACCTGTCATCTATCTGCCATCAAACTGTCATCTGTCTGCCATCAACCTGTCATCTGTCTTTCATCAACCTGTCATCTATCTGTCATCAACCTGTCATCTATCTGTCATCAACCTGTCATCTATCTGTCATCAACCTGTCATCCATCTGCCATCAACCTGTCATCTGTCTGCCATCAACCTGTCATGTGTCTTCCATCACCTGTACTCTATCTGCCATCAACATGTCATCTATCTGCCATCAACCTGTCATCTATCTGCCATCAACATGTCATCTATCTGCCATCAACCTGTCATCTAACTACCATCAACATGTCATCTATCTGCAATCAACCTGTCATCTATCTACCATCAACATGTCATCTGTCTTATATCCCCTGTCATCTATCTGCCATCAACCTGTCATCTAACTGCCATCAACATGTCATCTATCTGCCATAACATGTCATTTATCTGCCTTCAACATGTCATCGTTTTCTCATATTCTTCCTCTAACTATATCTTCCATCGGTTGTTGTTTTGACTACAAGATCGATGGACTTTCAGAGCGATTCACCCGTCACGAGCAAGTTAATCTTCTCGACTCTCCTGTACTAAAAATGAACTGATTAACGACCCATTGTATACCTCTATTTCATGCAACTCAAATGAGACCGTATACTTTACGTAGACAATAGCCTGAACAAAACTCTAGCTTAGAGTTCAGGTCTTCGGAGTTAGTGTCGCAACTAGAATCGATCTTAATAGCTATCTTTAAAAAGAACTAACAAAGGAATTGCACAATAGATAGAGACGCACAGCATCACTTGCCAATGATATCACAGGCCGCTACCGGAGTATCTAATATCCTAACTTCACACAATGACTTCGTTGTTTCATGCAACGCTATTTAAAATATGCATTGACATTGAGCCTTTTTTTTTTTTTTAAAATCCCCAAAAAGTACCGGTATTAATTGTCCATCTCTAGTTTTAGAACCTCCAGGGTGGCCCGCCTGGCATTTTGCTGGGGTGGCATTTGAGAGTCCTGCTCCTGCACCGCGAGGGTGGTTTCGAGAAACTCGTCAGGGGCGACAAAAGATCCCAGGCACGATAGAGCGCCCCGCCGCCCTCATGCACCCCGCTCACCAGCCGACAGCCAAATAAACATCCACTGCCCGGGCCTACTCCCCCCCCCGTTCCACAGCGAGGCTTTTCAGCGATGTTATCGCACGTGCAGGCGCGTGCAGCCCCCATCAAACCTTGTCCCGAGAAGTTGCTGTGATGGCTCAAGTCAGACATTAATAGCTATAAGCTTCCAAATGTAGATTCCTGGGGGGTGGCTGCCCCCCCCCCCCCCGACTGCCTTTATCCGGTGCTGTCGTCCGGTTTTAGTGCCTCTGGCTTTATTTATGAGTTTTACCAATGCCCTCGACGTCAGGCGGGTCCCTTGTTTTAACGTCAGCTGGCGAAAATATTTCAAAATGTGACGAAACATTCAGAAGGAGATTAGCCACGGAACAATGGCTAATAAGCTGGTAGCAAGATACAGCGACTAAATAAGCTGGTATCAAGATACAGCGACCAAATAAGCTGGTATCAAGATACAGCGACTAAATAAGCTGGTATCAAGATACAGAGACTAAATAAGCTGGTATTAAGATACAGTGAATAAATAAGCAGGTATCAAGATACAGTGACTATAAATGCAAGTATCAAGGTACAGTGACTAAATGAGCTGGTGTCACCATATAGTGACTAAATAAAGTGGCATCACCATATAATGACAGATAAAGCTGGCATCACGATACAGTGACTAAATGAGCTGGTATCACCAAACAGTGACTAAATACAGTGGCATCACTATATAATGACAGATAAAGCTGGCATCACGATACAGTGACTAAATGAGCTGGTATCAAGATACAGGGACTAAATACGTTGGCACCATGATACAGTGACTAAATAAGCTGGTATCAAGATACACTGACTAATATATTAAAGTAAACAAAATTATTTTTACAATAATTATTCCTGCAATGGCGAATATGTCGAAATTATCGTGGAAATGAATTTATATTTTTAAAAAAACAATCATTGTGTCTATTTGGTTTTATTCTATACATAAGAAAACTTGTAACTGGTGTGGTAAAGAATTTTTAAAAAAAAATAAATATGAATATTTGTATCTTTAATCCATTATATCAGTTCCTTGGAATTTAACACACATTAGAGTATATTTAATGCAAGCAGTTAAATACATTCAAAATTTTTAAACTCTGACAGTGGTATGTAGTGTTTTTTTTAGTATAATACCAAAAATGGGTAAACATCTTTGAGGGGGTGGGGACTGAAATAAACTAGAGGGATTATTTTCAAAGTCTTTCAATCTGTCAACTGAAACTGGGTCAAAAAGAGATATTGGCCAGTCAAACAGAGCCATTTTAAGCCGTTAGGATTAAATAGTCATAATGTGTCAGAAAAACGTCCACAGCTTGCGTGCCGCTATGACTATGAGAAAATACCTGGTGACGTGAGGTGAAAGATATGTTTTCACACCTTTGCCACAAATATCAACAGTTTTGGAATGACTCATCGCTGCTGTGGACCTCAGGGTGAAAAAAAAATGAATGACCATTAAAACTCCAGGTATACTACCCAAACTTATATATTTCACCACATAATATCAATAAATTTAGCATAAGATTACATTTTAAGAATGAAAAGACAAATACGGATAATTTTCCCGGAAATTTCCAAAAATGTAATAGTGGGACAACATTATAATTAAAAAAAAATAAATGTTCTTCTTAAAGGCTAATGGTATGTCACTGCGGCATTGTCACAATTTCTTTCAAATATCAGGATCACTTTCTGACGATATTGCAGCACCCTTCACAACAATGTTGATAATTATTAGCTTGAGGTCACGTGTCTGAAGAGCTTAGACTCAATATTAGGTCTCTATCATCGCCCATGATACGAGCGGTAAAATGTTTCAATCAACTTCATATTGAGATCATAAACATGAACTCCAACAGGACTCCGACAGAATCTAAATGACCACGTGTCTGTATTGCCAGGTATCTAAATGGCCAAGTATCTATATGGCCATATATTTATATGACCAGGTAATTTATAATGCAATGTATCTTTAAGGCTGAATTCCGAGATTCTCAATACGGTCACAGCTCCGAGAGAATATTGCTAAGCATCTGTAGGGCCCGGTATATCTATGGTATATCTATGGTCAGGTAATTTACATGGTCAGAACTCCAAACAGTGTTTGGAAAATATTTCCTTGGCCAACTATGTGAATGGTCAGGTAAATTAAATGATCAAGTATCCTTACGGTAACAATTCTCATAATTAATTGGCCAAAGTCCGAGCATTTCAAAAGGTCACAAGCCCGACAATATAGCCATAGTTTCAACTCAGACTATACATAAAAGGCAGGACTCCGAGTCAGGTGACAGAACTCCGAGTCAGGTGGCAGGACTCCGAAACAGGTAAATACATCACAAATAATAATACAAATAAACTGAACACATATTTTTTACTTCAATTTTCTGACAATTTTCTGAAACACACTACGGTAACCGAATATTCCCGAATACAAATTCAAAAATACATAGAACTTGTTATATGTCATTTACTCTATTTACAATAATCTTTCTTAAAACATTTTTTAAGTAGTTTTTTTTAAATTTAAATTCCAAGCTTGTAGATGTTCTAACGACAGAAAAATGTGGATCATCTTTTTAAAACCACGTTTCAATGTGTCTTTTGTTTACTTTTCGACAACGGTCTTGTTTGTGTTTCGCATCTCTTACTCTCTTACGCATACCAAGACCTTTAAAAAGACAACACTTGACTCACGGAGCCAGCGAATCTCTGCCCAGGGAATAGACGGGCAGTTCCTAATGCAATCTCCAAGGCAGAAAGGAAACCTATGAAGTCTTGCCGTGGAACCCTTCACCGGATTTCATCGTCCCAGTGCTAAGAGTACGTCAATGTTCCCGTAGAGAGGCTGAGAGATACCCAGGGTATGACTGGGATATACTGTTGTGAAACCTGATTATACTGCGGGGGTGCCTAGGATATACACTTGGAATACCTGATTATACTGTGAGACACATGTGATATACTTTTGTCATACCTGAGATATGCTTTCGGGATACCTGATAATACAGTGGGGATACCTGGGATGTACTGTTAGGATACATTTTTATACAGTGAGAACTCCTGGGATATACTGTCGGGATACCTGATTATACTGTGGGGGATATACTGTGGAGACACCTGGGATGTACTGTGGGATACCTGAGATATACTAATGGAGATACCTGAGATATAGTTTAGCGATGCCTGGAATATACTATGGAGATACCTGGGAAATCCTATAGAGAGATACCTGCACTGTTCATACCCACATCCGGCACCTTCACTTCCTAAAAGTTAATGGTCTTGAGAGAAAGTTATCGGCAGCTGGAAAAACTCCAGGCAACTTGTTGTTTCTTTTTTTTTCTTTTAAACTAACCAAACGATGAACTTGAAAATGATGAACTTTTCCCGTGTGTTTGCTGGCAACGTAAGGAGACATCGCTGAGTTCGAGCTAACGGTCGGCGCTTTTTTCTGTCTTTTTTTCCCCTCGTTTAGCCTCCTCATCCAGGCAAAACAACAGATTTTTAAAATGTGTTTTGTTATTGATGGTATGATAATCAGTCTACGTTGCTCTATGTTTATTGCTGTAGTTATTGACACGCAGCAACTGTTATTCACAGCCGTGGAGTGGGGGGGTGGGGGTACGGGGGGGGGGCAAAAAGACCGACGACTCCTCCGATGAAATTATCCCTGCCCACGGGTGCTCTATGTTTATTGCTGTAGTTATTGACACGCAGCAACTGTTATTCACAGCCGTGGAGTGGGGGGGTGGGGGTACGGGGGGGGGGGCAAAAAGACCGACGACTCCTCCGATTAAATGATCCCTGCCCACGGGGGGTTTGGGTGGGGAAACTTTAGTTTCGAATGCGATTTAAACAAATTAAGATTAAAAATTCTGTAAATTGCTTGACAAAAGCTCTTCTCGCGAAAGTTGGACTCAAAAGGTCTATGAATAGGAAAATGTATGAAATACATTTTAAAAAACTCAAACTAACCAAAAAATTTGATTTCTCAGCTCGCTTTTTGGCAAAGTATTAGATTTATCTTAACACTGTGATTGAAAGTGGCAATCAATGTTTGTCGTGTTGTTCCATCGAGACATAAATCCTGTGAAAGATGAACTAAAAGTTGTTAAGCTCCCCATCAAGCCAAAGGCCTCAATGGACTTGATCGTGGCAACAGCCTCCTCCTATTCACATGGCATAACCTCGCGGACTTTAATCATTTAAATTCATTCACAAGTCTGCCTACTTGTTTCTTGTTTATTGGTGCTTTTCTTTTTTTAAATTACATCAGTTAGTCAGTCTTTACATTACATAAAAGAGAGAGAGAGAGAGAGAGAGAGAGATTATATAACTGTTTGTAGTCGAGATTGAGTCTGAAAACGATCAAATTTTAAATCTAAAATCCACGATTTCGACTTCTGATTTATGAAGTAGGCCACTCAAAGAACTGAAATGTAAAGCAATGCACGGTAAAACTAAGTGTCCACGCATCCTCTCATTGCAGCGGCTATATCCATATGGAGTCTCCATGGTTAAGACAGTTGTTTTCTCCCCCACGGGCCACATGCGACTGTTTATTGAACAAGCCCGACCAAACTCTCAAAGAAAAGACTTTAAGGTACTAGGACGTCACCTGGCGCCCGATGTCAGATGAAATGAACAAAGCCAGTAGGAACAAATGGCCGATGACAGACATGTAGGGTGAGACCAGACTTGTGAGGGTACGAAATGTCGGTGAGGGGGACAGGAAAAGGGGGGGGAGGAAGGGGTACTTGATAAACTAATTGTGCTACACATAGCCTGTGTATTACAATTTGCCATCAGAGTATGTGTATTACAAAGTGCCCTCAGAGTCTATGTATTAGAAAGTGCCCTCAGAGTCTGTGTATAAGTGCCCTCAGAGTCTGTGTATTTTTAGTGCCCTCAAAGTCTGTGTATTTTAAGTGCCCTCAGAGTCTGTGTATTATAAAGTGCCCTCAGAGTCTGTGTATTATAAAGTGCCTCAGAGTCTGTTTATTATAGAGTGCCTTGATAACATGTGTATTATAAAGTGCCCTCAGAGTCTGTGTATTACAAAGTGTCCTCAGAGCATGTGTATTATAAAGTGCCACTTCGCATTCATTAGCGACTTCAGGAAATTTGAATGTTGAGTGTCTTTTGTCAACATTTAAATAGGAATTTTAAATTGATTCAAAATTCAAACCTGTCACGTGACGTTGCAAAATGTTGACATCAATCGTGAATTAAAATAATTGAAAAAATGGCCTTGTGGTTCTAATGCGACCCCTTCATTTTCTTGTTTTTGAAATCTCAAAGATTCTAGCTCCAACTCCAGCTATAAGCAAAGGGTTACATCAAAGATGCTAGCTCCAACTCCAGCTATAAGCAAAGGGTTACATCAAAGATTCTAGCTCCAACTCCAGCTATAAGCAAAGGGTTACATCAAAGATGCTAGCTCCAACTCCAGCTAAGCAAAGGATTAAATCAAAGATTGCATCTGCTTCAACTCCAGTTACAAGCAAAGGATTAAATCAAAGATTACATCTCCGACTCCAGCTTTAAGAAAAGGGTTAAAGCAAAGATTCTAGCTCCAACTCCAACTAAAAGCAAAGGATGAAATCAAAGATTCTAGCTACAAGTCCAACTAAAAGCAAAGGATGAAATCAAAGATTCTAGCTACAAGTCCAACTAAAAGCAAAGGATGAAATCAAAGATTCTAGCTACAAGTCCAACTAAAAGCAAAGGATGAAATCAAAGATTCTAGCTACAAGTCCAACTAAAAGCAAAGGATGACATCAAAGATTCTAGCTACAAGTCCAACTAAAAGCAAAGGATGAAATCAAAGATTCTAGCTACAAGTCCAACTAAAAGCAAAGGATGAAATCAAAGATTCTAGCTACAAGTCCAGCTATAACCAAAAGGTTAAATTCCAGCCCGTAACATGGCTGAGTCCTTAAAGAGTAAGTAGACAATATTCGAGCTTGCTCGGTGGAAGGGGGGGGGGAGGATTTCTGTCAGTGGCGTACACTTCAGGGCTGGTGGGACGAATTAGAAATGATCAACAGAATGGAAAAGGGACGAGTTTGTGCATTATTTCCCGTCTCCGTTGTTCGTGTGAGAACTGCCGCTGATAATTGCTCACGGGGTACGTCACGGCAAACTGATCGTAAAGCGAGGGTCGTTCAGTGATTGCTGACGTCAAACAATGTACGCACGAGCAATGCCTAGACGTGTGCTCAGACTCAAAACACCGGTAATTGTCATCGTAATCTGTGGCGTTTATTAGTGTCCAAGGCGTAGCTGTGCTGTTGGAGATGGGTCAAGTGATAGGTTTCATTCTTTATTTGACTGCCAAACAGCAGTTCTAACGGTACGGTGCAATGAAGCATGTAATTATCCAATCAAGTCTATCAAATGAATTTTTTTATTTTCTCAGGCACATTTACACACACTCACATCGTTTCAAGCATACTCATTTACACTCACATACACTCACATTGACTCAAGCATACTCATTTACACTCACATACACTCACATTGACTCAAGCATACTCATTCACACTCACATACACTCCCATTGACTCAAGCATACTCATTCACACTCACATACACTCAAGCATACTCATTCACACTCACATACTTACATTGACTAAAGCATGCTCATTCACACTCACATACACTGCCATTGACTCAAGTGTACTCATTTACAGTCACATACACTCACATTGACTCAAGCATACTCATTCACACTCACATTGACTCAAGTGTACTCATTTACACTCACATACACTCACATTGACTCAAGTGTACTCATTTACACTCACATTGACTCAAGCATACTCATTAACACTCACATACACTCACATCGACTCAAGCATAGTCATTTACACTCACATACACTCAAGCATACTCATTTACACTCACATACACTCAAGCATACTCATTTACACTAACACACACTCACATCGACTCACGCACAGGTCGAACACACACACACACATACAATCACATACTCTGCTATCAACTGACAGTGGTCACTAAGTGTGCAAATATTTTGCTTAACTGCACATTTCTATAATCTATACATACATCAATTCTCACCAACCGCATGCACTTAATAGAAAGCCTGGATTAAGTCAATGGTAGTCTAATGCATTTTCCTCACACAAAAGAACTAATCAATCGCGTAATCGTGAACAATTGCTAATATCCATAATTTGTCTTCCCATTGCCAATTTCTGAGGACTCTAAAAATGGACTTCAGCATTGAACACATATAGTATGACAGGAGTTGACGGCTCACTAAACAGGACATATGCCCATTGTACAGCAAGGAAATTGCACGAGACAGGTCGCAATGCTCAATGCTCCAAGCAGGTCAAGGCGAGATGAGCACGCGGGAGTGGGGGAACCTGGCAGACGTGAAAATGCGGTGCTGAAGTACTTCACCCCAAGGAACAGAAACACATAAATCTCGGACCCAAATAGCTTCAGCACTAACGATTTGCAGGGACCGTTAACCAAGGGAATGACGTCACCTGAGAGCCGGTTGAATCGCGGCTGAGTGAAGTTGAGCTGTTTGTTTATCCCCGGCTGCTAATCTGTCTTACGTCTCGATCTTTGTAGGTAATACTAAATTGGCATAGATAGTAGTGGCTACTGTGTTGTGGTTTAATGCGAGTAAAGGATTTACCTGTTAAAGTCAGAAGCAATTAAACTGCTGAACTGCTCAATGCGCGTGGAGATTTATACTAAAGTAAACGAAATAAAATACATATATATATTTCGATCCAACATCTGGACACTCGACTTTCGGCCTAAATAATGCATTTAATCTATCTATGTATATAATCCGCCAGAAACTAGGGCACAACAAGACCATGACAAGACGACAACACAGGCTATATATAGATACGCCAGAGCAAGCAAGACGACGCAGGCAACCCCCCCCCCTTTTCCCTTGCCTGCCCATCGTTGGTGTCGAGACATGCGCACTGCGGTGGAGCTACCACCCCTGCCTCCTCCTGCACCACCCCCGCTTGCCAGCCAAGCTTGCGGCGTATGCTAAGCCGCGGGTTGGCGTGAAAAAAAGTGTGCCGTGACGTAACATGAAAAAAAAAAAGGGGGGGGGTAGCAAAATTGGCATTCTTAAATAAGCGTAACTTGAGTTCACGTTTTTGTCAAGTAACATTAGTAGATGGGAAGTTAACGCATTGCTACCGCCAATGTTTGGCGGGCTATAACTAGTATTATTTAAACCATGAAGATCTAAAAAAAAAAAAATTTGTTGCGTTTAAAATTTACCGATATTTAATTTAAATCATCATGAATGAAATTCAACATCAGCTCCGCCCTCGGCGCCCCCACCCCCACCCCCACACACAACAACAACAAATGTTTTTCCTTCCTAAGGCAAACCAAACTGAGTTATTCTTACTATCTTAGCGTTGCTACGTGGATCCCTTTATCTCTCTGTGATTATTATTTTATGGATTAAATCACTTGCATTGATTTACGTCTTACTTTGATAAGAGTTCGATTAAATGCGACAATAGGGAGGGTGATGAAAGAACTAATTAGCGATGCCGAAATGGTGATCAAATATCTCTAAAAATAAAAATAATAAAAATAAAAAAAAGGCCAAGATGTCAAGAAATAACGTTGATTAATTAGGGCGACGAGTATGTGTTTCAGAAAGTCCTTTTGAGTTTTGTTGTTGTTTACCAACACTTTTCCCGTCTGCTGGCACAAACTCAAAATTTTCAGCCAAACTTCCAAGAAATCAATTCCACTGACCATTAAAACATTTGGGGAACTTTCAAAAGAAAATAAATTTAAAAACAAACAAACACCCCATGCATTAGAAGACGCGCAATTGAATCAACGTCTAAGTTGAGCCATGAAACGCTCTGTTACCTGTGAAGGCTTTAGTGGGTGGTCTCTCCCTTGTTTACACTCTTATCTGGCACGGTGTCTTTGGCAATTAATATCAAATGATATCCCCAATGCACCTATATGCTGGTGTCCATTTAGACAGTCAATGATATCCCTGATGCACCTATAAGCTGGTGCCCATTTAGACAGGCCATGATATCCCTGATGCACCTATATGTTGGTGCCCATTTAGACAGTCCATGGAATCCCTGATGCCCCTATATGCTGGTGTCCATTTAGACAGTTCATGATATCCCTGATGCACCTATAAGCTGGTGCCCATTTAGACAGGCCATGATATCCCTGATGCACCTATATGTTGGTGCCCATTTAGACAGTCCATGGTATCCCTGATGCCCCTATATGCTGGTGTCCATTTAGACAGTCCATGATATCCCTGATGCACCTATAAGCTGGTGCCCATTTAGACAGGCCATGATATCCCTGATGCACCTATATGTTGGTGCCCATTTAGACAGTCCATGATATCCCTGATGCACCTATATTTTGGTGCCCATTTAGATAGTCCATGATATCCCTGATGCCCCTATATGCTGGTGTCCATTTAGACAGTCCATGATATCCCTGATGCCCCTTTATGCTGGTGTCCATTTAGACAGTCCATGATATCCCTGATGCACCTATATGCTGGAGCCCATTTAGACAGTCCTTGGTATCCCTGATGCACCTATATTTTGGTACCCATTTAGACAGTCCATGATATCCCTAATGCACCTATATGTTGGTGCCCATTTAGACAGTCCATGGTATCCCCGATGCACCTATATGTTGGTGCCCATTTAGACAGTCCATGGTATCCCCGATGCACCTATATGCTGGTGCCCATTTAGACAGTCCATGTTATCCCTGATGCACCTATATGTTGGTGCCTATTTAGATAATCCATTGCATGATATCCCCGATTCCCTTATATGTTTAGTGCCCATTTAGACAGTCCATGATATCCCTTATGCACCTATATGTTGGTGCCCATTTAGACAGTCCATGGTATTCCCGATGCACATATATGTTGGTGCCCATTTAGACAGTCCATGGTATCCCCGATGCACCTTTATGTTTGTGCCCATTTAGACAGTCCATGGTATCCCCGATGCACCTATATGTTGGTGCCCATTTAGACAGTCCATGGTATCCCCGATGCACCTATATGCTGGTGCCCATTTAGACAGTCCATGATATCCCTGATGCACCTATTTGTTGGTGCCCATTTAGACAGTCCATGGTAACCCTTATGCACCTATATGTTGGTGCCCATTTAGATAGTTCATGATATCCCCGATTCCCTTATATGTTTAGTGCCCATTTAGACAGTCCATGATATCCCTTATGCACCTATAAGCTGGTGCCCATTTAGACAGTCCATGATATCCCTTATGCACCTATATGTTGGTGCCCATTTAGACAGTCCATGATATCCCTTATGCACCTATATGTTGGTGCCCATTGAGATAGTTCATGATATCCCCGATTCCCTTATATGTTTAGTGCCCATTTAGACAGTCCATATCATCCCTAACGTCCCTTTATGTTGTTGACCATTTAGACAGTCCGAAATTCTTATGCATTTAGATAGTAAAGAAATAGAGAAAGGTCTCACAAATTAAGCGCTCACACGTGGCGTAGATAGACAGATTCCCAAGGTTTTGATTGCACCCTCACGCCCCCCACGCACACCATCCGAAAACATCGTAAAACAGTACACATCAAATTAACTTCAATTAATGTGATTGATGGTTTCTACCTAGGGTTTAGGTGGTAGAAATGTGTCATACATAAATAAAATACCGATTCATGTCTTTAATGCAACGAGCGGTGCAGAATTCATTGAGATTCTAGGAGGGACAGATGTCCGAATATAGTTGAGAATAGGCCTTATTTTACGATCGTCTTGGTTAAATCGTGGACTTGTGGCCACCAGTTAGAGGTTCCCTGACCTACAGTATGAAGACCCGTGGACTTGTGGCCACCAGTTTGGGGTTCATTGACCTACAGTATGAAGACCCGTGGACTTGTGGCCACCAGTTTGGGGTTCATTGACCTACAGTATGAAGACCCGTGGACATGTGGCCACCAGTTTGGGGTTCATTGACTTACAGTATGAGGACCCGTTGCCTTGTGCCACCAGTTTGGGGTTCATTGACCTACAGTATGAGGACCCATTGCCTTGTGACCACCAGTTTGGGTTCACTGACCTACAGTACACGGTCCCTGAATTTGGTTGTAAAATTGTGCAATTTATTATACCTCAACAGCTTTATTGATGGTCCTAACGAGCCACCCGCTATCCCAGCATTCAAAGAATATGATACACTTTCTTAATTAACACAATATATGTACACGGACAGTCCCATAAATTTACCCTCAAACACAGACTTTCATTTTTAATTAAGGGTAAACTACCCATAATGAGGGGAAGGTACTCTACCTAACTCTACACCCCCCTCTCTCCCACGGTACGTCCCAACCCCACGTACCTGGTATCTCGATACCCCAGCAACATATCGTCTCGCTGGCTGTATCACGTGATCCATCACACTCCCACAACCCCCACCCTATGGAAGGTCTGATGGGCTCCCCGTGGACGCACCGGTGCTGGTTGGGAGCGCGATTCTTATCGCCTTTCACTACGCCCTGAACGTCTCACCTGATTCGTATTGGGCAACGTCACGCCTACAACTCTACCCTTCGTCGCTAGTTGGTTTTCTTACTAATGATAGGATTGGGAAACGAGTAAACAATAAAAGGATGGTAAAAATCTCAGAGCCCATATCGGTTACCGGAAATTTGGTTGAAAGAAAGAAGGTTGACGAAAAATTAATCAAACAGAAATGTGATCGAACAGAAATTCGATCGAATGGAAATTGGTTGAATGGAATGTTGTTCAAATGTAAATTTGGTCAATTTGCAAAAGTAAAAATAATTCCGCCCCCTTCCACGTAAACAAACTCTGCAGTTGGATGAAAATGCCACCCCATAAGATAAAGAAAGTGTTACATGGAACGTAATGCCCCCTCCGTCCTCGTCCTACGCCACTGGACGGGAACGCTCGAGTTTTTGGCCACCTCCGGACCAACACCTCCCATTTTTTAAACTAAGCCATGTGGTCGTCGCTGCCGTAAGACGTGTCCTTACACTACTCAAACTCAACAAAATGGCCTCACAAAGGGTTCTTTTCAAGGATGGGTCATCTTGTATCAGCCATCACGTTGTTTACACAATGGTATCGAAACGATGCCAAAATTGCTATTTGGGAGAAATTTGCGACGACTGGCTGATAGGTTCAATGAACACCTACGTGACAGTGCTAAAAACAAGCTATGTCCTGTCTCTTCTCACTTTAATAGAAGTCAACACACTAAAAAGACACCAGAATTAAACATACTTTTCGGCTATATGCCTTCTTCAGCAGACAATACAATAATAAACAACAGATACATTGCCTGTTCTAACGTTTTAGCTACATTGACATTATTGAGATCTGCTAAAAAAAAAAACAATTAAGTTTATTTTTGTATTTGAATCTGTTTTTTGTTTTTGTTTTTTTACTATTGTATTGTCTGCTGAAGAAGGCGTTTAGCCGAAACGCCTGTTTAATCGTCGAGTCTTTTTGAAAAAAAAAACACACACAAAAAAAACATGTCTTGTCAGACTTTTCATGTACAGAAGATGTCAAATTATGAAGTACTTCTTACGTTCAGAATACAACGCACCATGCTACCGAGAATCAATCAATCGGAAAATAAAAGACGGAAGCCAAGAAGCCATTGAAATGCATTCTGAGAGTGACGCACACCAGGGCCAGTTGACAAGCTTAAAACAAGCTTCTATGTCAAACAAGATCCTGTGGCAATTTTGTAAGCCGTCCTACAAAGACATGGGATAGTGCTGAGAAATAAATCGAACTTTTTAACTGAGAAAATCATGTTGGCGATTCGATTTTTTGCTGTCATTCATCCTTTCCTTTTCATGAATAGTTCCAGCAACTTTAAAGAGCTGATTTCGAGACGTTGCGTAATTATAGTTATTTTGTTGACCGAATGCCCTGATATTGCAGATGTTTCTTGTGAACTTCGTCTTACAGCGTTGTGTGTTTAAACATATATCCCGGAACTAGTAACTCGAAGATGAGGCAAAAAGAAAAAAAAAGACAAAATAACCGTAAAATAACCAATAGAAACCATGGATGGAATGCCATCTTACATCCGGGGCAGTTGGGAAACATCCATCACTTGAAGTTAAAAGTAGTTTAGTATATTTCAATAGGAAATTGGCTTATAAAAAAGGGAAGAAGACAAATATATTAAATTAACAATTCCCAATATATACTTTTTTTGTTATTGAGCACCCCAAATTCAGCTCATCAAACCTTTTAATATTTGAAATGTCAAAACTCTAAAATTAAACTCATCAGAACCACTTTGATTTTTGCTTATCGTCAGACACCGGAGTAATTTTACCAATTGTTTTTTTTTTCCGGACTCCACAACGCTTTTTTTTTTAATACTCGATGCCCATATTTCTGTAGTCGCCATTAATTTCAGGCAGACAGTGTATTAAAACTTTTTAGTACTTTTTTTTTCTTTCAGTTTATAAGTTTGATTTTTCTCCACGGTCTTATGGCATCCCGTGTGCCAGCTTACATGCACCACGGCCGTGATGTGGCTTTTATCTTTTCACGGAGTTGACGAGCCTCGGCAACCGACCGCTATTCTCCCGGTGATAACGTCTTGAAGGAATCGTATTACCAGACAGCTCACCACCTCCGCGGCCTTGCCAATCCCTCCCCATCCTTCCATGTCAGTGGGTCTGAGACCATTGCATCTGGACGGCTAATGAAATCGCGTCTCTATCCAGCACAAACAGGTTTATTCCTATCATTTCCCCATTTTTCAAAGATGAACATTTTTTTCAAGAATAGTATTGATTATATCATAGTTTCAAATATATTCAAGATTAGCACTGTGCGAACAAGGGACAAGGTTGGTGTGGGGGGGGGGGGGGGGGATCACTGGGCTGAAGACACCCAAACGCTGCCGGGATCATTCGAAGCCGGGGTATGAGAATCACAGGTGATGCTTACCTGCAGGCAACTGTCGATGTTTGCTGAAAATCATAGTTTCAAATATATTCAAGATTAGCACTGTGCGAACAAGGGACAAGGTTGGTGTGGGGGGGGGGGAGGGGATCACTGGGCTGAAGACACCCAAACGCTGCCGGGATCATTCGAAGCCGGGGTATGAGAATCACAGGTGATGCTTACCTGCAGGCAACTGTCGATGTTTGCTGAAAACACCAGGCAATTATTCACTGTTATTGCCCGCCCGGCCCGAGTTTAGCTAGGGGAGGAGCTGATGGCTTCAACAGGCGAGCAACTGTTAGACCAACAAAATATAGGGCAGTACACTTTTAGATCAATGCAATAAAGGGTAGCACACTTTTAGACCAATACAGTATAGGCTAACATACTGACAGAACAACAGAATATATGGCAGTATATTTTTAGATCAAAGCAATAGGGTAGCACACTTTTAGATCAATACAGTATAGGCTAACATATTGTCAGACCAACAGAATCTAGGGCAGTATATTTTTAGATCAAAGCAATAGGGTAGCACACTTTTAGATCAATACAGTATAGGCTAACATATTGTCACACCAACAGAATCTAGGGCAGTACACTTTTAGATCAATGCAATAAAGGGTATCACACTTTTAGACCAATACAGTATAGGCTAACATACTGTCAGACCAACAGACCAACAGAATATAGGGTGGCATACTGTTAGACTTACAAAATATGAGGCATGATTCAAAAAGTTTGACATTCCCAGGCGAGAATAGTGCAATATGTGGATTGTTATGCAAGATTGTTCAGTATTTTTTTTTAAAATTGTTGAGCTTGCATAAATCAAAACAAAGCAACCCTAATGAAGCTTCTTAATGTCATTAGAGAGGGGGTGGGGTGGAGGGGGCGCAGCTAAAACTTGGAGTTGAGGACTTGAGTTACAGCAGGGAAACAAGAAGAAATTATTGTAAATATACTATGAGGAATAGTGATGGCTATGAGTATAACACCCGAAGTATTGTTTCAACGTGAGCCAACCTCCAGACTCTAGTCATAGGAGTTGGAGTACAAACAAACAAAAACAATAACCCATAAAAGCAAAATTTTACGGATAAATCCGTTAGGTGCATTTTTTTTTAATATGCATTAAATGGGCGAACTTCTGGCGAAAACACGTTATATAATTCCTCCCTTCTCCCCAGCAAAAATACATGTATTTTTCCCCCGTCCAAACATGTGGATTTACCCCAAAACTTGAGTAATGTGCGACTTGGCGACGGTTACAGTTCTTAAAAAATCATTGCATCACAAGCCCTTCCTCTTTAACTTAAGAAAACACCAGGAAAAACTGATTTTTTTAATTATTTTTTTTTTTGAGGGGGGGGGGGGTTGTGGAGGGGCTGAAATTTGATAGAATGTGTAGTCATCGGCAATGAGTCTATGTGCCGAGTTTCAGCTCGATAGGTTGATGGGAAGTGAGTCAATTAACTTTCCGGAGATTTCGCCACAAAGAAACACACGAACGAAGGCAAAGTTAATATAGAGGATTTAACAACAACAAAAAATTCATTGATCAAAGACAAATCAGCAAACTTGAAAGAGTTCACGGTGAGAAAGATGCCTTATAATCAAATCCTGCTTTCAAGAATTGCTTTTTAAAAAACAAAATCAATTTGGTTTCAACCTGACCTATTTCAACACAGGTTTTCAATAAAAACAATGAATGAGAGGAATTACGTCACATGTGTATTGTACTATGTCTATTATACTCATAAACGTAGGCATCAGAATCAGGCAGATATCTCTAATTTTTTATATTTTTGTTTTGGTTAAATTTGTGCTCGAAAGCTGGGGGCTCCTTAAGGCTAGTGAGAGTTTTAACATGAAACGTGTAGTGTTAATTCGCAGAACTGTTCCATTTCCCAAGTTTTGTTTAATGATCTACACATGTGGCGGGCACATTTATTGTTGTATGTTGTGCTTCATCAACTTTTCAGCTGTCATACTTCCTTGAACGCCTAATGCCCCGTTATTATTGTGCACACAAAGAAGAAAAGAAGAAAACATATGGGATACATGTGCCTTAATGGCTGCTGGAATGGTTATGTGTTGCATTTAGTCATAATGCTAGTCCAAGTCAAACACATCTAAGCGCTGCATCAGTCATCAACAATATACCAACTATGCTACCCCTTTCTAATCTCTACATCTAGTCCCCATGCCTCCTACCCCCCTGCCTCCTGTCCCCCTGCTTCCTCCCCCCTACCTGCTGCCCCCCTGCTTCCTGCCCCCTACCTTCTGCCCCCTGTCTCCTGCCCCCTGTTCCCCTGCCTCCTGCCCCTTGCATCTAGTTCCCCTGCCTCCTGCCTCCTGTCCCCCTACCTTCTGCCCCCTTGCCTCCTGTTCCCCTGTCTCCTGTCCCCCTACCTTCTACCCCCTTCCCCCCATACTCATGTCCTCCTGCCCCCGCCCCCTGNCCCCCTGCCCCCCGGCTCCATCCCTAGCCATACCTCTCATATACTCATTCCTAAGCCCCCACCCTTCTAATTCCCCCCCCCCCCCCACACTCACTACTTCTATCTTCCATCTTCATTCTTACCTTTGCACTACACCCTACCCAAAAAAATTATCTACACCCTACCTACACCATACCTACAAAATTCCATACACCCTCCCTACATCCTACACCCTACCTATAACATTCCTTACAACATCCCTACACCCTTAATCCCACCTCTACCCTACGCCCTCCCGACAACAAACCTAGACACCCTACATCTTACCTATACCCTTTATTCTAAAAGTGATGGTCAAATAAATTAGCTGCGTAAAATTTCGTGGGAATTAGAATATAAATATAGTTCAGATGCATGAAAGAAATGTGCGTTTGCGAGCCGGGGGGGGGGGGAGGGGGAGACACTAATTGGGATTCTTATAAAGTGCGTTACTTGAATGCATGTTTTGTCAGATTTTAAGCTCCAACCCCCCAATCACTCGATATTAAATTTCATAGATAATTGATAAAAAGTTCCATAGATTATTTAGATGTGTACATCATGTACTTTTCAGACATTAGTGTGGTCACGTTTTGACTTCAGACGCAGAAAACTCTCTCCCCCCCCCCCCCCCCAAAACACCCCTTTCCTCTCCCCA
>CAXITT010000303.1:231121-261503 GCA_964033795.1 Lymnaea stagnalis | reverse complement strand
GGGAGCAGATATTAATTATGGGAGCTGAGAGGCCACGTCCGCGCCCCCCCCCCCAAATTATGCTACTTATTTCAGATACCATGCCGCCCATAGTTTGAAAGATTAAAGAGAAGACTTGCCTTAATTTCCAATTTAATTATTTCCCCTCCGATTCTGGGTTATCTACCCCCATAACCCCCCCCCCACACACACACACAATGCTTGCATGTAAAATTATTGTGAGATAAAGAGACGGTGGCTACGGCCGTCGAATCCCTCCACAACCCAAGTATGCGGCACACAGCGTATCTCCCTGGTTCCTCCTGTCTCCAGCATGTCTAGCCCCCGGTCCCTGGGCCCCTGCGACTCAACGTTGCCCCCGGGACGCCCCCACTTGAGCGCCAGATGGACGCTGCCAGTGCTCCGGCAGTCCCGGGACCGGGGCTCGTTCTTGTACACAATGGTTCCCCGTGAATTAACTTAATGAGGTTTTTGCAGTAATTAATTCATGCGACGCCGCACCCGTCTGGACCAGGCCTTGAAGGCGATAGATGACCCGTGCACCCGTGACCTAGTTCTAAAGGTACTCATTGCCCTGGACAGTAATACAGCTGTAATAAAACAAAGTTGTTTTCGTATAAATCCTTTCTTTGCCTTTGTTAAATTATTTTATTTTATACTAGATATAGCCCACCAAGCATTGGCGAAAGCAATGCGTGAACTTCCCATGTACTAAAGTTACTTGACAAAACATGAACTTCCCATGTACTAAAGTTACTTGACAAAACATGAGCTTCCCATTTACTAAAGTTGCATGACAAAACATGAACTCCCATGTACTAAAGTTACTTGACAAAACATGAACTTCCCATGTACTAAAGTTACTTGACAAAACATGAACTTCCCAACTACTAAAGTTACATGACAAAACATGAACTTTCCATGTACTAAAGTTACTTGACAAAACATGAACTTCCCATGTACTAAAGTTACTTGACAAAACATGAACTTCCCATATACTAAAGTTACTTGACAAAACATGAACTTCCCATCTACTAAAGTTACTTGACAAAACATGAACTTCCCATCTACTAAAGTTACTTGAGAAAACATGACTTCCCATCTGCTAAAGTTACTTGACAAAACATGAACTTCCTATCTACTAAAGTTACTTGACAAAACATGAACTTCCCATCTACTAAAGTTACTTGACAAATCATGAACTTCCCATCTACTAAAGCTACAAGACAAAACATGAACTTCCCAACTTCTAAAGTTACATGACAAAACATGAACTTCCCATGTACTAAAGTTACTGGTCAAAACATGAACTTCCCATCTACTAAAGTTACATGACAAAACATGAACTTCCCATCTACTAAAGTTACTTGACAAAACATGAACTTCCCATCTATTAAAGTTACTAGAGAAAACATGAACTTCCCATCTACTAACGTTACATGACAAGACATGAACTTCCCATCTACTAAAGTTACTTGACAAAACATGAACTTCCCATCTACTTAAGTTACTTGAGAAAACATGAACTTGAGTAACGAATATTTAAGAATCCCATTTTTCCTACACCCCTTCCCCTCCCCCCCTCCCACCCCTCCCATGATCCGTCACTGCACATTTTTTTTTTTATTTCACGCCCATGAACTATATTTTTATCCGGATGTACAAACCCCTTTAAACCGAATATTTATTCACACACATTTAAATTAAGACTAATTTTCCGGAAAAAAAATATTACGCATGAAACGCAGTTCCGTTATGAAAAAAAAAAAATTAAAAAAATCATTTAGTGTATTTATCGGCAATTATATTTTGCACGCTAACCGGAAATGGAATCAGTCGCTAAAAATGAAAAATATATATAAGAGATTAATATTCTAATATTGTACCCGCTTTTACTCCCATATATATTTCACCAACTATCTCAGAAAAACACAAGCAAATATTACCCACCAAACGCACTTGCGATGAATGTTGGACAACTAATCTCATTTAGCGCAGTTACCGGGTATTTCAATCGATCTTCTCCTAGAAAAAATAGGAAAACTGATTTTGGGGGGCTGGGATTGTGGGGTGGGGGGGGGGGCTGAAAATTTGAAAGAATTTTTTATCATCGGCATCGTGTCTAAGTGCCCAGTTTCAGCTCAATAGGTTGACGGGAAGTGGGTCAAATAGCCGTCCGAAGGTTTTTGCCACCTGGCAGCCCCAAACAAAAGCGAAATTGATATGCAGGAGAGCATTTCAAAAGGATGAGTTCAATCAAATCTGTCAATTCCCATAATTAGGATGATAAGCTGGTTATTGTTTAAAAACAAATATATCACTTTTTTAATCATTCACTAATTTTTAAAACACAATATCATATCCCCACTATAAACACAGTATCATATCCCCCACTATAAACACAGTATCATATCCCCCACTATAAACACTGCATCATATCCCCACTAAAAATGATTGCTTGCGGGAAAAAAGGGGGAAAAGGCAATTTGGGATGCCATGCTTTGGGACAAGGACCCACTAAGCTAGAAATTGAGCAATGGACACTTAAACAACCGATGATTCGGATATTTGACTTCCCATAGACGGTTATTAAAAATTTACATTTGCCTAGAGCAGCGGTTCTTAACCTATGGGTCGTGACCAATTTGGGTGTCGAACGACCCTAACACATGGGTCGCATAAGACCATCGAAAAAAAAATAATAATGAAGTAGCAACGGAAAAAAATTGTTTATGGTTGTGGGTTGCCACAACATGAGGCGCTGTATTAAAGGGCCGCGGCATTAGGAAGATTGAGAACCACTGGCCTCGAGAGAAAAACACAATTTTAAACTGGCCTACTACAATGATCAATAAAAGACTTATTTGAATTAATTGTTTTCATTTTCCTTTTTTTTTTTTTAAAATGGCTACTAAATTTCAATATTTTTAAATTTACGTACAAAGAACTGGAAATTTGTAACCAAATTTTGGGTAATATCCTTTAATAATAAATTGATCCTGAAATAATTGAAACCTGGACATTTTCTAACATACTAAATGGCAGGTTTGGTATATAATCTGGTGGTCTTTAGTAAAATATGATCTGGTGGTCTTTGGTACGGTATATGATCTAGTGGTCTTTAGTACGGTATAGGATCCAGTGGTCTTTAGTACGGTATAGGATCCAGTGGTCTTTAGTACGGTATAGGATCCAGTGGTCTTTAGTACGGTATAGGATCAAGTGGTCTTTAGAACGGTATAGGATCCAGTGGTCTTTAGTACTGTATAGGATCGAGTGGACTTTAGTACGGTATAGGATCCAGTGGTCTTTAGTACGGTATAGCATCCAGTGGTCTTTAGTACGTTATAGGATCCAGTGGTCTTTAGTACGGTATAGGATCCAGTGGTCTTTAGTACGGTATAGGATCCAGTGGACTTTAGTACGGTATAGGATCCAGTGGTCTTTAGTACGTTATAGGATCCAGTGGTCTTTAGTACGGTATAGAATCCAGTGGTCTTTAGTACGGTATAGGATCCAGTGGTCTTTAGTACGTTATAGGATCCAGTGGTCTTTAGTACGTTATAGGATCCAGTGGTCTTTAGTACGGTATAGGATCCAGTGGTCTTTAGTACGGTATAGGATCCAGTGGTCTTTAGTACGGTATAGGATCCAGTGGTCTTTAGTACGGTATAGGATCCAGTGGTCTTTAGTACGGTATAGGATCCAGTGGTCTTTAGTACGTTATAGGATCCAGTGGTCTTTAGTACGTTATAGGATCCAGTGGTCTTTAGTACGGTATAGGATCCAGTGGTCTTTAGTACGTTATAGGATCCAGTGGTCTTTAGTACGTTATAGGATCCAGTGGTCTTTAGTACGGTATAGGATCCAGTGGTCTTTAGTACGGTATAGGATCCAGTGGTCTTTAGTACGTTATATGATCCAGTGGTCTTTAGTACGGTATAGGATCCAGTGGACTTTAGTACGGTATAGGATCCAGTGGTCTTTAGTACGTTATAGGATCCAGTAATTTTTAGTAAGGTATAGGATCGAGTGGTCTTTAGTACGTTATATGATCCAGTGGTCTTTAGTACGGTATAGGATCCAGTGGTCTTTACAACGATATATGATCCAGTGGTCTTTAGTACGGTATATGATCCAGTGGTCTTTAGTACGGTATAGGATCCAGTGGTCTTTAGTACGTTATAGGATCCAGTGGTCTTTAGTACGGTAAAGGATCCAGTGGTCTTTAGTACGGTATAGGATCGAGTGGTCTTTTGTACGGTATAGGATCGAGTGGTCTTTAGTACGGTATAGGATCCAGTGGTCTTAAGTACGGTATAGGATCCAGTGGTCTTTAGTACGGTATAGGATCCAGTGGTCTTTAGTACTGTATAGGATCCAGTGGTCGCTAAAAAGATGAGTTTATACCAGTGAATTAACCTTGTCAACCCCCAGAATCCCAATATAACAGACGGGCGTGCGCGCGCATGTGTGTGTGTTTGTGTGTTCGTGCGTGCGTGTATGTGATGAGTGTGTGCGTGTGTGTGTATGTGATGCATGTGTGTACGTGTATGTGATGGTTGCATGTGTGTGTGTATGTGATGCGTATGCGTGAGTGTGTGCTTGTATGTGATGGTTGCGTGTGTGTACGTGCGTGTATGTGATTTGTGTGTGCGTGTGGTGTGCGTGCGTGTGTGTGCGTGTGACACCGACGGCCTTCCTAACCAGTGTCACTATAAACAAGAACCACGTCACTTTCCGCAGACGACCGTGTTGACCAAAAAAGAAATGGCGCAGAGCCATGGAAGATTTGTCTTCGAGGACGACGCTCAAGTGTGATTATGTGGGAGGTGCGCCACACCGCACTGTTGTCCAAGGACAGCCGGTCTAATTTGATCATGACCAGCGGTCACTGGGATGAGCGTGAGAGACCGGGTTGCAGATTACTCAACTCCATGCTAAACATCGCTTTCATGGCAACGTTACATTTGCTACCTTTTTTTAATAGCGAGACAACGGCGACTTGTCTGGTCGACACACGACGGTCAACATTCTCTGACTTATTGGCATGGGCGTAATCAGGGGGTCAGGAGGGGGCGGTACATTGGTCTTGAAAGCGAGGGCGGCATTTTTGGCAACCAGCACAATTTTTTTTCCGTGGAAGGGGAGCGGTAAAAAGGATGGCCCGCCCCAGTTGGCAACAACCCTGGCTACGCCACTTCACATTTGACATAATTACATTGTTAACCTATTTAAATGTGATAAATATTATAGTTATGTTAAAATAGTGTTTAGCTTCTCGCATTCTTTTGTTGTTTTTTTAAGTTTTCTTTAAGTAATTGCTATTGAGAAAATGATATTTGCACTCAATAGAGTCACCATTGAGTTTCGATAGAGTCTCCACAGAGTAAAAATAGAGTCTCACGTTAGATTATCCATAGAGTGACGATAAAGTCACGATAGAGTCCCCATAGAGTGGTGATAGAGTCTCCACAGAGTCACGATAGAGTCCCTATAGAGTGGTGATAGAGTCTCCATAGAGTCACGATAGAGTCTCCACTGAGTCACGATACAGTCTCCACAGAGTCACGATAGAGTCCCCACAGAGTGGTGATAGAATCTCCACAGAGTCACGATAGAGTCTCCACAGAGTCACGATAGAGTCCCCATAGAGTGGTGATAGAATCTCCACAGAGTCACGATAGAGTCTCCACTGAGTCACGATACAGTCTCCACAGAGTCACGATAGAGTCCCCACAGAGTGGTGATAGAATCTCCACAGAGTCACGATAGAGTCTCCACAGAGTCACGATAGAGTCTCCACAGAGTCACGATAGAGTCTCCACAGAGTCACGATAGAGTCTCCACAGAGTCACGATAGAGTCTCCACAGAGTCACGATAGAGTCTCCACAGAGTCACGATAGAGTCTCCACAGAGTCACGATAGAGTCTCCACAGAGTCACGATAGAGTCTCCACAGAGTCACGATAGAGTCTCCACAGAGTCACGATAGAGTCTCCACAGAGTCACGATAGAGTCTCCACAGAGTCACGATAGAGTCTCCACAGAGTCACGATAGAGTCTCCACAGAGTCACGATAGAGTCTCCACAGAGTCACGATAGAGTCTCCACAGAGTCACGATAGAGTCTCCACAGAGTCACGATAGAGTCTCCACAGAGTCACGATAGAGTCTCCACAGAGTCACGATAGAGTCTCCACAGAGTCACGATAGAGTCTCCACAGAGTCACGATAGAGTCTCCACAGAGTCACGATAGAGTCTCCACAGAGTCACGATAGAGTCTCCACAGAGTCACGATAGAGTCTCCACAGAGTCACGATAGAGTCTCCACAGAGTCACGATAGAGTCTCCACAGAGTCACGATAGAGTCTCCACAGAGTCACGATAGAGTCCCCACAGAGTCACGATAGAGTCCCCACAGAGTCACGATAGAGTCCCCACAGAGTCACGATAGAGTCCCCACAGAGTCACGATAGAGTCCCCACAGAGTCACGATAGAGTCGCCACAGAGTCACGATAGAGTCTCCACAGAGTCACGATAGAGTCTCCACAGAGTCACGATAGAGTCTCCACAGAGTCACGATAGAGTCCCCATAGAGTCGCGATAGAATCTCCACAGAGTCTCCATAGAGTCGCGATAGAATCTCCACAGAGTCACGATAGAGTCTCCACAGAGTCACGATAGAGTCCCCACAGAGTCGCGATAGAGTCTCCACAGAGTCACGATAGAGTCTCCACAGAGTCACGATAGAGTCCCCATAGAGTGGTGATAGAATCTCCACAGAGTCACGATAGAGTCTCCACAGAGTCACGATAGAGTCCCCATAGAGTGGTGATAGAATCTCCACAGAGTCACGATAGAGTCTCCACAGAGTAACGATAGAGTCCCCACAGAGTGGTGATAGAATCTCCACAGAGTCACGATAGAGTCTCCACAGAGTCACGATAGAGTCTCCACAGAGTCACGATAGAATCTCCACAGAGTCACGATAGAATCTCCACAGAGTCACGATAGAATCTCCACAGAGTCACGATAGAGTCTCCACAGAGTCACGATAGAGTCTCCACAGAGTCACGATAGAGTCTCCACAGAGTCACGATAGAGTCTCCACAGAGTCACGATAGAGTCTCCACAGAGTCACGATAGAGTCTCCACAGAGTCACGATAGAGTCTCCACAGAGTCACGATAGAGTCTCCACAGAGTCACGATAGAGTCTCCACAGAGTCACGATAGAGTCTCCACAGAGTCACGATAGAGTCTCCACAGAGTCACGATAGAGTCTCCACAGAGTCACGATAGAGTCTCCACAGAGTCACGATAGAGTCTCCACAGAGTCACGATAGAGTCTCCACAGAGTCACGATAGAGTCTCCACAGAGTCACGATAGAGTCTCCACAGAGTCACGATAGAGTCTCCACAGAGTCACGATAGAGTCTCCACAGAGTCACGATAGAGTCTCCACAGAGTCACGATAGAGTCTCCACAGAGTCACGATAGAGTCTCCACAGAGTCACGATAGAGTCTCCACAGAGTCACGATAGAGTCTCCACAGAGTCACGATAGAGTCTCCACAGAGTCACGATAGAGTCTCCACAGAGTCACGATAGAGTCTCCACAGAGTCACGATAGAGTCTCCACAGAGTCACGATAGAGTCTCCACAGAGTCACGATAGAGTCTCCACAGAGTCACGATAGAGTCTCCACAGAGTCACGATAGAGTCTCCACAGAGTCACGATAGAGTCTCCACAGAGTCACGATAGAGTCTCCACAGAGTCACGATAGAGTCCCCACAGAGTCACGATAGAGTCCCCACAGAGTCACGATAGAGTCTCCACAGAGTCACGATAGAGTCTCCACAGAGTCACGATAGAGTCCCCACAGAGTCACGATAGAGTCGCCACAGAGTCACGATAGAGTCGCCACAGAGTCACGATAGAGTCTCCACAGAGTCACGATAGAGTCTCCACAGAGTCACGATAGAGTCTCCACAGAGTCACGATAGAGTCGCCACAGAGTCACGATAGAGTCGCCAGAGAGTCACGATAGAGTCTCCACAGACTGACTTACATGGGCAGACCTGACATTTCACGGAAACGCTCCTACTTTTTGAGGCAGCCGTTTTTTTTCTTTTTTTTAAAAATATTGACAGCATGAAAACTTGATATTATGATCAAATCAGATTAATTGGACACTTGATCGCAAGAGATTCAATTACTTATACAAGTCTTGATCTTCTTCGCCTCTTCAGACATTTTACGACGCATATAGAAATATCCACGATGGAACATTAAATTTGTATTACTTTTTTAATGAAGAATGAAAAGCTCATAGTTCTTTATTCAATCCCACGAGAACTCTGAATAGGGTGGCTCTGGATAAGGTGGCTCTGGATAGGGTGGCTCTGGTAGTGTCATGTGATTAGCTGCGTTTATTTTGTATGGAAAACATAAATAGGCAAATATATTGCATTAGTCTCTACTCCATTTTGCTTCAATTATTGATGAATGAATCTAGTACGAGAGACATACATAAAAAAATGGTCGAACCCGGCTACCCTCTGTAGCGAATGCCGTGGCACGTCCCGGGATGAGACAACTCCAGGACATACTAATTGTTGCCCCTGTTTGTTGACGCTGTTACAACATGACTAAATCCAACCCACCTTTGCCCACGACGCCACACGCCCCTCCCCCCCCTCACCCACACTTTCCACACACACACACACAAAAGCACCTCCATTGGGACAGAGTTTAACCTAGATGTTTGTGTAGGTCGGATGGAAAATGATGGTGGATGAGAGGATGTGGAGAAAAATAAATAAAGTTCAATGTGACAGGAATGGTGAGAGTACATGGTTAAGTGATTGCACAGTGATTGGTTTGGGGGTGGGGGTAACTGGAATGAGGAAATGGGGCTTTGTTGTAGGCCTACATTTTAATGTTAGTGAAGTGTTTATAGCGCGATACGAAACAGTATCCAAAGCGTTTTTAGCAAATTAAAATCTTATCAGAGTTCCTACAGATAAGTTTGCACTGTTCATTGACAAAATCTTATCAGAGTACCTACATATAAGTTTGCACTGTTCATTGACAAAATCTTATCAGAGTTCCTACAGATAAGTTTGCACTGTTCATTGACAAAATCTTATCAGA
This sequence comes from Lymnaea stagnalis, assembly GCA_964033795.1. Lineage (NCBI taxonomy): Eukaryota > Metazoa > Mollusca > Gastropoda > Lymnaeidae > Lymnaea > Lymnaea stagnalis. The sequence goes on along the minus strand of CAXITT010000303.1, from coordinate 252,345 downwards.
GTTCCTACAGATAAGTTTGCACTGTTCATTGACAAAATCTTATCAGAGTTCCTACAAATAAGTTTGCACTGTTCATTGACAAAATCTTGAGGTGAAAGAAGAGGAATTCGGAAATTTGATCGAAAGAAATTTCATCGACGGTAATTTGATCGAACGGATTGGTTGAATCTGTATTTCAGTTTTTACCTTAAAATTGGCTTCAAATTTCTTTTTGAACGCATTCTTTTGTTTTGCTCTATTATAGTATAGAGCGTCAAAAAAGGAATTTGATGACAATTTTAACATGTGAACTGAAAAAAGATTCGACCGAATTTTCCGTTCGATCAAATTTCCGGTAACCGAAAGAACATTTTGATATTTGTTAGCAGCTGTCATTGTGATTTTTTAGCCGTTGTCATTTTGATGTTTGTTAGCAGTTGTCATTTTGATGTTTGTTAGCAGCTGTCATTTTGATGTTTGTTAGCAGCTGTCATTTTGATGTTTGTTAGCAGCTGTCATTTTGATGTTTGTTAGCAGCTGTCATTTTGATGTTTGTTACCAGCTGTCATTTTGATGTTTGTTAGCAGCTGTCATTTTGATGTTTGTTAGCAGCTGTCATTTTGATGTTTGTTACCAGCTGTCATTTTGATGTTTGTTAGCAGCTGTCATTTTGATGTTTGTTACCAGCTGTCATTTTGATGTTTGTAAGCAGCTGTCATTTTGATGTTTGTTAGCAGCTGTCATTTTGATGTTTGTTACCAGCTGTCATTTTGATGTTTGTTAGCAGCTGTCATTTTGATGTTTGTTAGCAGCTGTCATTTCATTGTTTGTAAAGTTATGTTTAAAAAGTTCAGTCAGTGGCGTCTCTAGGGTCAGTGCCGCCATGAGCGTGAGTGTGGGTTGGGGAGGGAGGAAGCAAGAATCCAGCCGCCGAGTTCCATACATTTTTAACACACCCCTGTAACACAAACAACAACAACATTTCCCCGTGGAACGCCAACTCACATATTCGCCCACCCCAAGCCAATACATAAATAAAGCTATAAATAATAAAACAATCTTAGGAAAAAAATCCTTTAAACGATAGCACACCTCGGGCAGTGGGTGCTGTGGAATTTGTACACTTACACAAAATAATAGCTCCGCAATGAGATTGGGGGGAAAAAATTAATAAATATTTGAACCAAAAAAAAAAGGGAATTATTGACCTATTTTCCAGACCCGTACTTAACTCAACCTTCAGAAGTTTTGGGAACGAGACGAAGACCATCCACCTGGCATAACGTCGGAAGCTTTTAGGCCGCCCAGCCCCGGTACATCAACCAGGCCACGTCACACGGCGCTTACCTGGCCAGCGGTAAGAGTTGAGTTGTGTACAAAAAATTGCGTACGGCATTTCACCCGTGGCCGTGCTCCGGGGAAATAAAGCCGAGAAATGATTATTCCCCCCCTCGCTACCGCCCTTGGCTGACCTCGGGTTGGGTTCCCTGCCGCGTCCCGCTCCAGGTTGCGTGATTGGAGTTTGAATGTACGAGATGGGAGAAAACGCCACCCTTCTAGTGGAAATGTTTAGAAACGAAGGCTTTGAATAGTGATGTTCATCGCGTAGGGGCGTTCGATGCACTTGTTGGTTTCCGTCCTGTTAGTGATGCGACCCGCGTGCCACCTAGCGACCCGCGTGCCGCCGACCGGCGCGGCTGATGGAAAGAATACGCTCCTCCGGTGCAAACAATACGGCATGCATACGACCTATTAGAGCAGCACCCCCTGTCCGAACTCCCCGACTTCCAACACATCGGGATGCTTCGTTCGGGCCCTTTCGATTGGTCGTGTTTCCAAACTCACTGACACGACTTTAAGATTTTTGTCTATTCCGTACGTATCGCATTCATTCGTTTGTATAGTATTATTATGTATTATTATTATGTTTTACTATTCAATAACCGGTTGAGATGTAGGAGGGAACAATTTCTTATGCGTGTGTCTGAGGGAAGTAACGAGTTGACCCGGCTACCATCTCCCCGGCTACCATCTCCCCGGTTCTCCTCTTTAATTGAAACTGTTCCCATTCGCCCTCCACTCCCAACTCTCCTTCTCACACCAAAGCTCTGCTCAATCTTTAAAGCATACCCCATTATCTATTACAGGCTCAACCTAAGCTCTCTACCCCTAACGTGTTTCCATTGCAACTACCTCGTAGACCATACTCTTTCCCATGCCATTTCCTACAGTACTCAGTATTCTCTTATAACCAATTTTCCTAAGAATTACTCAACCACAAACCTCCCCCTCTCTCTCTCTCTCTCTCTCTCTCTCTCTCTCTCTCATACACAAACACTCAGTACATTACTCCGTAAACGCTCCCATTATCATCGCTCCCATTATCATCGCCACCATTCTCTTACACTTGGCCTCTTCCCACCTCCCCTCCCCTGCCACCAGCCCCTCTGACCTCTTATCACAAACTGTCTCACGTACTCTGCCACCTTCCCCACCTCTCCCTCCTGCCACCTTCCCTTCCCTGTCACCCCCTCCGCTGTAACCCCCAACCTGATCCCCAACCCTCTCCACTTTACACGATATATAGTTGAAATTGAAAATAAGAAATTCGTCAGAATTAAAAATTATTCTTTTATTTATCTTAATTTAGGAAAAGATTCTCTTGATAGTGAATAAACTTTACATTATTCCATGCCTTTATCCTAAATGTCTTCAAGTTCCACTGACTAGGGGAGTGGGCCCAGACGGAGAGCTTAGATAATAATAATAATGCTAAAAACCAAGAGACGTGTTGGAGCAAGTGTGATATATAACGTAAGATATAAATCAATTCATAAAAATAGACCTCAGTGCCTTCTGGTCATTATAATCTAACTGGGATTATTCATTTGCATTACTGTTTATTTAATCGTTCGTCTTTTTTTTTTTTTTTTTTTTTTTTAAGATTTTGTAGTTAGCCTAAATTACAAACAATAGAGCCACTATAGCCGCTGGCTTGATTGGATTCTGCCACGAGAGGCGGTGTCTCGTTTCCGTCTGGAGGCGAGATTTGGCTGGTGTAAGGAGATCTCCAGCGCATACCTGACAGTAAACAAAGAAATCCGACTGTAAAGCTCGCGCGAGGCTGTCAAACTCGGAGATGCTCAGGTGGGTAACGAGAGGCATGCCAGGCACGTCCCCGGCAAGCACGAGACAAGATTCCCCATCTATCGATGCTATCACGAGGGCGCGTGTCTTGCTAACGCTGCAGAGGTCCATCCCTTGTGGCATATCTGTTGCCCCAAGAGACCGACCGAATTTCGGCTTCGGTTTCGGCGCCGAAAGTGGCCATTTTATCACTTTCGGACAAGTTTCGGACGAAACTGAAAGTTGACTTTCGGCTTAACTTCTGTTTCGACCGAAAGAGAAATGTTAACTTTCGGGTTTTTTTCGGTTTCGCCCGAAATTGACTTTGACTTTCGGCCATCCGGCCGAAAGTGACTGAGGTTTTCGGTCATCTAATAATCAGCGAAAGCGATAATTAACAACAAACTAAGCGACATTTGAGAACAAACTACATGATCTTTAAAAACAAATAAAGTGATCTTTAAAAACAAATAAAGTGATCTTTAAGAAACAAATTAAGCGATCTTTCAGAACAAACTAATCGATATTTAACAACAAACTAAGTGACATTTAAGAACAAACTAAACGATCTTTAAAACAAACTAAGAGATCTTTAAGAACAATCTAAGTGATCTTTAATAAAAAAAACTAAACGATCGTAAAGAACAAACTAAGCGATTTTTAAAAACAAACTAAATGATCTTTAAGAAGAAAACAAATGATATTTAATAGTAAACTAAGTGATTGATAAGAATAAACTAAGCGATCTTTAACAGAGAACTAGGAACAAACTAAAAAATCTTTAAGAACAAACCAATCGATCTTAAGTAACAAAATCAATTATCTATAAGAACAAACTAGGCGATCCGATCTTTATGAAAATAACTAAGCGATCTTCAACAACAAAATAAGCGATCTTTAAGAGAAAACTAAACGATTTTTAATAACAAACTAAAAGATCTATAAAAACAAACTAAATGATCTTCAAGAACAAACTAAATAATCTTTAAGAACAACTAAGCGATATTTAAGAACAAAATCAAAGATCTTTAAGAACAAATTAAGCGATCTTTATAAACAAACAAAACGTTCTTTTAATAACACAAAATAAGCGATCTTTAAGAAAAAACTTAGCGATCTTTTTTGAACAAACTAAATGATCTTTAATAACAAACAAAAAGATCTTTAAACAAAAACTAAGCGATCTTTAAGAAAAAACTAAGCGATCTTAAAAAACAAAATAAACGATTTTTAACAACAAACTAAGCGATCTTTAAGAACATACTAAACGATCTTTAACAGCAAGATGTTATATTAGATGTTTATTTATTAATATTCACGATTATCTCTTTTTTTTATAAAAAGAATATAAATATTTAGACTTTCCCCCATCATTTTCGATGTATGCAGAATGTATGCGGGAACGAATTTCAAAATATCTAAATATTTCATTATCGGTTTTGGCTTCGGTTTCGGTCGAAAGTCAATTTTAAACTTTCGGCCTATTTTCAGCCTCGGCCGAAATCAGAAAATCACTTTCGGTCGGTCTCTAGGTGCCCCTCTATTGTATGTAATATGTATTATGTTATTACTGAAGATTGTGCCTTGTAACGTTTTCGTGTGATCAATCCATTGTGGTGTATCTCTGCCCCATCCACTGTGGTATATCTGTGCCCCATCCATTGTACCGTATCTGTGCCCCATCCTTTGTCGCGTATCTGTGCCCCATCCATTGTAGCGTATATGCACCCATCCATTGTGGCGTATCTCTGCCCCATCCATTGTGGCATAACTGTTCCCCATCCACTGTGGCGTATATGGGCCCCATCCATTGTAGCGTATATGCACCCATCCATTGTGGCATAACTGTGCCCCATCCACTGTGGCGTATATGGGCCCCATCCATTGTAGCGTATATGCACCTATCCATTGTGGCGTATCTCTGCCCCATCCACTGTGGCGTATTTGTGCCCCCTCCATTACGGCGTATATGCACCCACCCATTGTGGCATAACTGTGCCCCATCCACTGTGGCGTATATGGGCCCCATCCACTGAGCCTTATGGTGCCCTATCAATTGTGGCGTATCTGTGCCCCATCCATTGTGGCGTATCAGTGCCCCATCCATTGTGGCGTATCCGTGCCACCTCTCCTGCTAGAATTATTTGGTACTACGTAAATTTTGCAAATTAATAACCTTTATTTAACAAAAATTAATCTTGTAGTAAATTTTAGGCTCTTAAATGACATCATTTGTTGTAGTCTTATACTTATAAAGAAGATATGCAGAGAATATTTCCAGATGGTATTTCCATAAAAACTGCATGCTATTTCTTACACAATATTTCCTTGAGCGCACCACCGCAACATTCTCGAGAGAATTTAAAAAAAAAATAGAACTATAACTTTTGTCTTTTAAATATTCGTTGTTGGTCGTTTCAAACGTTTCCTGGTGACCCCCCCCCCCAACCCAACGGGGGCACAAATCTGTATTACACAATAAACAAAAACTTAACAAACTGTTAAAATAAAATATTAAAATCAATTAATTACTCTTAGCAATAAACTAATAAAAATCAATAAACTATTAACTTTAATAAACTATTAAAATCAAGAGGGTATTTTTATTTTTGAGTTCAAGCGGGCAAAACAGTTCCTTCTAAACCAGGGGTCTCAAACTCGCGGCCCGCAAGACGATATTTTGCGGCCCGCTACATGACAGCAAAGTTTAGTGTTTAATACGGCCCGCGCGTTTTCATCATTCTCATATCTATAATGTGACGGTTTCAGTCGAATCTCACCGACTAGTCTCATTCTGATTTGTATTATGTTTGTATATATTTGGAATTCGATTGTAATGGTCAAAACCATTTTAAAATCCGTCTGAAAGTTGTTGTTTTTTATTTTATATCATTTTATGAGACAAACATGGTCAAATTGCGGTTTTGATAAAAGTTTAAAAAGTCAATTAGTGGGTAATGCACAACCATAATTGTGTAAATCGTAGCAAGCTGATACAGTATCAAAGAATCCCTACTAAAATTGTCAGCTTGGTAACTTTCAAAATAGGGTTCATCAAAAAGGACTTTTCTATGATAAAAATTAATTCTTCTTACAATAGCATTTTCCTTCGCATCAATAATTCATAAATATTACCTGCTTCCGCCTTGTTTTAACACGTTTTAACATTTAAAGTCTTCATGGAGAAGGATGGGGTGGTTGTTCCTGTACTAAATGATCCCAACTAGGATTTTCTTGTTGACATTACACAGGAGCTGATTGTACTCAACAAGAAGTTACAAGACCAGGGGTAGCTTGTTAGTGTTGCCTGTGACAATGTCAGGGCATTTTGTTCAAAACTTGTGCTATGGCGCTTAGAGAAACCTCTGCCATTTCCCGACATGCAAAGTAGCCAATTGATTTGAGCACACCATTCAGTAGTAAATTAGTAGTAAGCATACCGATGCCATTGCAATACAGAAAGAATTTGATCACATGCTTTTAGACTTCACTTCAAAACACACAGAACCATTGTTCAACTTTTTGCTCACCCTTTGTCCTTAAATGTAGAAGATCCTCCCACCCAACCACCCACCCCCCCTCCCCCCCCCCACCCCGTCTTGGCTTCAAATGGCGCTAACTGATCTTCAGTGCAATTTTAAGTTCAGGGAGGTGAATGGAAAAACAGACAAGTTTGGACAATTTATGAGAGTATTGTCCCCCACCTTCCATGAGATTTCCAGGTTGTTCAAGCGGATCATGTGCCTTTTTTTTTTGGGAGTAGCTAAATGTGTGAAAAGCTCTTTTCTACTATGAACACCAAAAAGTCAAATTGCGGGGCCCACCTTGCTGTAGAATATCTTCAAACTGAGGGTCTCAGTTGTATCCTCACTCAAGCCAAATGTTCCTCAGCTGTGTAAGAAGAAGCGCTGCCAGGTCTCTGGCAACAAGGAGTAGGAGGAAGAAAGTGAAACCGACCTCTTGAGAACCCTTAATGTTTTTATTTGTTTTTAATAAAAGCTGAGCAGATTGTAACAGGTGTACTTTAATGAATTTGTAATCGCATTTTGTGGAATACGATACGGCCCAGTCTCACTCAGACTCTACCTCCTGCGGCCCCCGGATGATTTGAGTTTGAGACCCCTGTTCTAAACCATGTAAATCCCAGAAAACTGAAATACTTTTTTTTTCTTCTTTAAGTTAATATCTTGAAATGCCACATGACCATTTTGGGGATCGGCTTGTTGTCGTCTTAATGTCAACAAAGCTGATGTAAAACCGGTACAGTAAAAACCCCAAAACTCCAGTCGGACGCCAGTAAGAACGAGAAGCAAGGTGTGACATTTGAAAGGACGTCCTGGCGCCAAAGTGAACACGGTGCAAGAAAAAAAAAGAAAAAAAACGAGGCCGGCTTTTTGTGCCGGTGTCAATACAGCTGGTGGACGACGGTCGGTTACTGTTTAGTTGTTCACTGTTTTCATAACATCTCCAGGCTTTGTACACAAGCTCCCGCGTGAACACTTGGGTTTCGCGTGTGAGTTCCTTTGCACGTGTTTGTTGTCGTCAAGGAATTAGTCAGACGAAACGAAGAGGACAATTAAACGAACATTGTTTGTTAATAACAGAGGTCGTCTTTAAACATTTTGTTAGAAAAAAGAGAACGGTGTTTTTTTATGATGGAGGGGCAGCGGTGGGGGTTCTATTGTTTTAATAAATAAAAACAATTCTTAAAATATTGATGCTGTTCAATACCTGCGTCATCACTATAGGGGTTGTCATTTAATGGCGGAAATCTATTAATAGAACATCCGGGCATACAGTTTGGCCATCTCATTAAATGGTGGAAAAGACGCTTTCGAGCAAACTTCCGCTCAAACATCATTCGTTCGTACACATTTGGTTTTGAACGGATCGGTTTCATCCTAAGCTCCAGGTGCGGTTAACCCAATCATCCTTAAAGGAACATATCGTCAAAACAAAATCTTAGTTATCAGATGACACGTACGAAGCTTACCAACCGCACCGTGCACCGAGGAGAAAAAAGGGGGGGGGGGGGGGAGGGAGAGAGAAAATACCACATAATCGTTAAAATCAGTCAACAGCTAACAATCAGTCAACAGCTAACAATCAGTCAACAGCTAGCAATCAGTCATCAGCTAACAATCAGTCAACAGCTAACATGCAGTCAACAGCTAACAATCAGTCAACAGCTAACAATCAGTCAACAGCTACTACAAACAATTTTATTTCTTTCAAAAAGCTAGCTACCTTTGCGTATTAATTATGTGTCCTTTACAAAAAAAAAAAATCTCTTCAGAAGAAACATGGTTCCTTTGTTTTCAAGAACTCCCACAAAGGATTTTTTTCCTTGCATTTTTCTGCCATTATTTGAACACGACAGCTTCAGGTTCGTCCATGCGAATTGTTTAGTTTGAAGATTATTTTAAAACAAACCCGATAAAACAAAGCATCTTGTTGTTTTTTTTTTTTTTTGCCAATCCTAATTCCTGACAAGTGTTATTTTAAATCATTTGTTTACTTAGAATTATATCAAAATTTTTTTTTTTCAGGTTCGTCCATGCGAATTGTTTAGTTTGAAGATTATTTTAAAACAAACCCGATAAAACAAAGCATCTTGTTGTTTTTTTTTTTTTGCCAATCCTAATTCCTGACAAGTGTTATTTTAAATCATGTGTTCACTAAGCATTAATTCAAAATTTTTTTTATCGAGATTTGGTGTAATAAAGAAACGAAAATTGTTAAATGAAACGTTTCAACAACGGTTTAGAGATTACGTGCTCACCAAGCCTAAATGCGAATTTTTTTTTTATATGACGTAATGCAGAAAAGAAAATTGTTAAATGAAACGTTTAGACAACAGGTTAGAGATTATGTGCCCACCAAGCATAAATGCGGGGAATAAAAAGTTAAAAGACGTAATGAAGAAAGGAGAACGTTGAAAGAAACGTTAGAACAACAGGCTAGAGATATAAAATGTGCAACGCCGTGAAACACTTGGTTTGTATTGTGTTAATTATTTAAATATAACGTTGCATGACTAGTTTTATGTTAATGTTTACAAAATACTAAATGGTGAATTTTTAATTTGTTTACATTTTTTTTTTTTTTTTTAAATATAAAAAATTTGGGAGTTTCCCAAGATCTGCTCTATTGCTGAGATGTGTACGGAGGTTAAACATGAGGGCGTTTGGAGACGAAATATACAACTGTAGTTTTATAAAGAAATATTCAACTGTTTTTTAACTCAATATTAATTATTTTTTAGACAAAATATATTCAATTGACTTTTAACTAAATATTCAAATGTTTTTAGACGAAATATTCAACCATTTTTTTCCGTAATCCGATTATTTCTATTAAAATACTTTTTTTTTTTTAGATTGATGCGTCATATCCGAATTAAAGTAGTCTAATACTTATTTCCAGCATTAGATAATAGAGATTGAACATTTACAATTCTAAACACGTAAGTGCTCCTTTTGCAGATTTTTAAGTAAGTTAATAAATAAACAAAATGTTAAACATGACAGAGCCCATGGACATGCCGTTGTAACACAGACTCATCAAATCTTAGGATGTGTGGCTTCCGGCAAAAATCATACAATGAGATGTATAGTGTTAAGAGATACACTTGTAGTTACAGGCTTTTAACAGTGTGCACCTTCATTCAACAAGCTAAGGTGTGCATGTAACAGACCAAGTTAAGTATGATTGTAACAAACCAAGTTAACTATGATTGTAACCGACCAAGTTAACTATGATTGTAACCGACCAAGTTAACTATGATTGTAACCGACCAAGTTAACTATGATTGTAACAGACCAAGTTAACTATGATTGTAACAGACCAAGTTAACTATGATTGTAATCGACCAAGTTAACTATGATTGTAACTGACCAAGTTAACTATGATTGTAACAGACCAAGTTAACTATGATTGTAACAGACCAAGTTAACTATGATTGTAACAGACCAAGTTAACTATGATTGTAACAGACCAAGTTAACTATGATTGTAAAAGACCAAGTTAACTATGATTGTAACCGACCAAGTTAGCTATGATTGTAACAGACCAAATTAACTATGATTGTAACAGACCAAGTTAACTATGATTGTAACAGACCAAGTTAACTAGGATTGTAACAGACCAAGTTAACTATTATTGCAACAGACCAAGTTAACTATGATTGTAACAGACCAAGTTAACTATGATTGTAACAGACCAAGTTAACTATGATTGTAACAGACCAAGTTAACTATGATTGTAACAGACCAAGTTAACTATGATTGTAACAGACCAAGTTAACTATGATTGTAACAGACCAAGTTAACTATGATTGTAACAGACCAAGTTAACTATGATTGTAACAGACCAAGGTAACTAGGATTGCAACAGACTAAGTTAACTATTATTGCAACAGACCAAGTTAACTATGATTGCAACAGACCAAGTTATCTATGATTGTAACAGACCAAGTTAACTATGATTGTAACAGACCAAGTTAACTATGATTGTAACAGACCAAGTTACCTATGATTGTAAAAGATAAATTTAACTATGATTGTAACAGAGCAAGTTAACTATGATTGTAAAAGACCAATTTAACTATGATTGTAACAGACCAAGTTAACTATGATTGTAACAGACCAAGTTAACTATGATTGTAAAAGACCAAGTTAACTATGATTGTAACCGACCAAGTTAGCTATGATTGTAACAGACCAAATTAACTATGATTGTAACAGACCAAGTTAACTATGATTGTAACAGACCAAGTTAACTAGGATTGTAACAGACCAAGTTAACTATTATTGCAACAGACCAAGTTAACTATGATTGTAACAGACCAAGTTAACTATTATTGCAACAGACCAAGTTAACTATGATTGCAACAGACCAAGTTAACTATGATTGCAACAGACCAAGTTTATGATTGTAACAGACCAAGTTAACTATGATTGTAACCGACCAAGTTAACTATGATTGTAAAAGATAAATTTAACTATGATTGTAACAGAGCAAATTAACTATGATTGTAACAGACCAAGTTAACTAGGATTGTAACAGACCAAGTTAACTAGGATTGCAACAGACCAAGTTAACTATTATTGCAACAGACCAAGTTAACTATGATTGTAAAAGACCAATTTAACTATGATTGTAACAGACCAAGTTAACGATGATTGTAACAGACCAAGTTAACTATGATTGTAACAGACCAAGTTAACTATGATTGTAACAGACCAAGTTAACTATGATTGTAACAGACCAAGGTAACTAGGATTGCAACAGACTAAGTTAACTATTATTGCAACAGACCAAGTTAACTATGATTGCAACAGACCAAGTTATCTATGATTGTAACAGACCAAGTTAACTATGATTGTAACAGACCAAGTTAACTATGATTGTAACAGACCAAGTTACCTATGATTGTAAAAGATAAATTTAACTATGATTGTAACAGACCACGTTAACTATGATTGTAACAGACCAAGTTAACTATGATTGCAACAGACCAAGTTAACTATTATTGCAACAGACCAAGTTAACTATGATTGCAACAGACCAAGTTTATGATTGTAACAGACCAAGTTAACTATGATTGTAACCGACCAAGTTAACTATGATTGTAACAGAGCAAATTAACTATGATTGTAACAGAGCAAATTAACTATGATTGTAACAGACCAAGTTAACTAGGATTGTAACAGACCAAGTTAACTAGGATTGCAACAGACCAAGTTAACTATTATTGCAACAGACCAAGTTAACTATGATTGTAAAAGACCAATTTAACTATGATTGTAACAGACCAAGTTAACGATGATTGTAACAGACCAAGTTAACTAGGATTGCAACAGACCAAGTTAACTATTATTGCAACAGACCAAGTTAACTATGATTGTAAAAGACCAATTTAACTATGATTGTAACAGACCAAGTTAACGATGATTGTAAAAGACCAAGTTAACGATGATTGTAAAAGACCAAGTTAACTATGATTGTAACAGACCAAGTTAACTTTGATTGTAAAAGACCAAGTTAACTATGATTGTAAAAGACCAATTTAACTATGATTGCAACAAACCAAGTTAACTATGATTGTCCACACGACCCTAATATTTCTTCTCACGACACAACGGCGTAGTGGTTTAATGAGACCGATGTAAAAACGCGAGAAAAGAAGGAACTAGTTTTTATAGCGGAACAGGAATCATAGAAGAGAGATTACGGTTTTATCTTGAAGGTGGTGACAGACATATTGTTTTTTTGTGTTTTTTTTCGAATGGATTATTGAATTACTATTAGATGGAATATTATTGACTGTGTATATATAAATATTCTTTGCATTCTATGATTCAAGGACATCACATAGCAAGGCTTATCTAGCTGGACTTATCTATTATACGCAATAAAGTACTGTCATGTAAATTATCCGATTGGACATTGTCGATTCTTCTTCTTCTTATATTTGAGGGGCACACAATCAATTTGTTGATCATTCTGGCTCCTGGTTTAAATTCAGAGTTTGCCTTCTCTTAGATGGGTTGCCGCCCAGGGCCAATAACGGGTCCCATCCACCCGGGGTGCTTGGGATGGCTTTGGTGGGGATTGAGCTCCGGACCACCGGCTTTTTGGTTTGAGACAGCTTTAGACCGCTCGGCCACCCAGCACTCTCTTTAGAGAGAAGAAGAGATGAGTAATGAGTATGAGGAGTGGACACGGGAATGAATCAGTTATTCAGTTAGCAGCGGCAGGCCATAGCCTACGTTGAAATCAAAGTATTAGTTAACAATGTTACCACCAAGCATTGTTACAGTGTGCAGTTTCGAGCACACACAAAATGTGTACGGTGTCTCAAAATTTTATAGCAGAAAAAATAATAAATATTCTAGTTACAGAATCGCTAAAGAAACGAAACGCAAAACTTTTCTTGTAAGAAACCTCCCCCCCCCCCCTTTTTTTTTTTGTGTCTCAAAATTTTATAGCAGAAAAAATAATAAATATTCTACTTACAAAATCGCTAAAGAAACGAAACGCAAAACTTTTCTTGTAAGAAACCTCCCCCCCCCCCCTTTTTTTTTTCCGACCCATAGTAGAGTTGACCTTCCACGGTGAGAAGCCAGGTGAAAACTTTCGCATTACGCCTGCGATGTTTTCCAACCTTCCAGTTCTGCCGTCCACTGAGTTTGTTTTGCATAGGGAGTGGGAGTGTGAGTGTGAGCCAACCGCTGGGAGCAGCTTCGCCCGAGCCCGTTCGCACACACAGTTTTAATTTTTAAACGCAACTTGAACATTAACTTTTGCCGACATTTTTAATGCTATCTCTTTGGTAGAGCCGATGTGAACGTTGGCAGACGGCTGCTTTCACTCTTTTAGCTCAAACTTCCTCGCGATCTCCAAGTCTTTGAGTGAGGACCATGTATATCTGAAAAAATCGGGACCAAATCAGTGGTGGCTTTTATAAGCATTTGTGATCAAAACGTAGTACCAGCTGATCATTCTTCAATCTATTTTTAAACACAGTGGCTTTGAAACTTCTGCAAGTCGTGTTCAACCGTAACGTGGACATCTTCTTCTATATCTTAAGGGCCCACAATCAATTTATTGATCATTTTGGCTCCTATGCATGTAGAGGGGATTTGCAATGTTTCTGTTCCTGGTGTTGATGAGGAAATTTCACTGATTTCCAGTGCCACTTTGTGAGGGAATCATGCACTAGGGGTTTGAAGGCTTGAGGCAATAGACACAAATGTGTCTAGGGTTGTCGCCTCAAGTGTTCCTTTTGAAAGATTGTTCCAGTCCCTGATTGTCTTGGGCAGGAATGAGCAGATTCTATACTGGCTTCTTGCTGGTATAAGCCTGAGTTGCCTGTCATGGCCTCGTCGCTGTCTATGGGGGAGAGGTACGAGTTTCTGTTTAATACTGGAACAGTGGACCAGTCCATTATGTATCTTGTACATCATGGAGAGCCTGGATTGTCGCCGTCGTTCCTCCAATGGTGACCAGCCTAGTGTTTCCAGCATGCTGCCAACACTAGAGGTATTCCTGTAGCGGTTTAGGACAAAGCGTGCTGCTCGTCGCTGGACCTCCTCCAACCTGTCAATGCTCTTCTGGGTAAATGGGTCCCAGACTGAAGATGCATAATCTAAAACCGGACGGACATCGATAAAAAGAAGTCAAGTCCCTGGTGTGCGGTGAACCTATGTTCACGGGAATACTCGGGAAATTTTTTTTTTCACAGCATTTGTATCACGTTGAGATTAGTGCGCACAGGCGGCTAAAGATGTTACCTATTCGCGGCATCTCGTGCGCACCGCACCGCATAGCTACATTTTGTGTATTATGTACTCGCACAAATGCCACCCTTTGGCTGTTTCTCGACAAAGTTGCGATCAGGTTACGCGCAGGTTGAGATGCAGATTTACAACTGAGAGAAATTTTCGCGGAGCTGTGTGGAAATCTGAAGTTATGTTGTTAGAACCGATCACCTGTGTTGCATAAACAATGGCGGGAATGACGGGGCTGGGGCAGGTAACACTGGTGGGAAGGCGACATCTGAGAAGGGTTATTGTTTTTTTATTTAAGAAATCGCTTGCGTTTCTCTGCACACATTCAGTGGTGCGGCTCAATGGCCTTTGCTCCCTATATGCTTCACCTGAACAAAAGCGAATTTAAACAATCATAACATCTTTTTTTTTGTGTGCAAATAAAAGAGTAAGTCGGAATTTTTTTACCAGTTTTGAGGAAAATTATGTCATAAATATTTTATGAAATTTAAATGTCATTTGAGTGACGCTTTGTGTAACAGTGAACAGATTATATGATCTGTTTGGTTAATTTACGATACGATTCTTTTATTGAGCCAAGCAATACATGGACAGGATTTTTGACGACGCTGCATTGTGTGCTCATTTATCCCCCCAGGCCGATGAAATCAAACATTCCACATCCGCTGTTAAAGAACAATGTTTCGACCAGGACAGTGCTACGTGAGACTCCTTACAAATTATTTTGTTTGAAACACAAAAACAAGCCGTCGTGTGTCATCACACCTCACTTCTATAATTCTCCTGTTATTGCTATTGACTTTGAGAGTTATTTTTATCGATTCCCCTACCATTCATAATCAATGATAATCTTGGGTTAATTAAATGGGTGAAGGCAATCTTTGTTATGAATGTTATACCCCAGGAACAGAAGAATTCTAGGCCCGGTTCATGGCTTTCTGAACTCCTTTCAATATAATAAACTACAGCTACGTTCTGTGTGGCATTAAGTTCTCATTGGACGCACTCATACCTCCAGCCATGGGCGTGTTCAATATCTCGAATGCAGTGGCGTAGGAAAGGCGGGGGGGGGGTTGTCCATCGCTGGTGGCACATTTTAAATATATGAAGCGGCTGCATTTTCGGCCAACTGCCAACAATTTTATCGTGGAAGGAGCGAGCCCCGGACGGTACTAATGGCGTAGGAAAGGCGGGGGGGGGGGGGTTGTCCATCGCTGGTGGCACATTTTAAATATATGAAGCGGCTGCATTTTCGGCCAACTGCCAACAATTTTATCGTGGAAGGAGCGAGCCCCGGACGGTACTAACCCTAGTTACGCCAATGCCCCCTTGTCTTACATTCTTCATCCCAGGTCTTCAAATTAGCCAGGTGAGTTTGCAATTTGTTTATTTCCCCAAACCCGTGAAGCCCATACGACCCCCACCACAAACCGCCCATGCACGCTGCATCCCTCTTGCCTCTAACAGACCCCCATCCCTTCGCTCCCCCCCTCCCTCCCGCTCAGTCCGGGGGTCATACCAGTTCAGGGTATTGGGTCGAATCTACAATCAATCAGTGAAAATTGCCTCACGTCCAAACACCAGGGGGCCTGGGAATGCGAGAGTGATGCATATGTAGATCTGATAATGAGACGAGCCGTTTACGGGAACGTGAGCTCGCACGAGGACGATGTGCTCAACATGAACCATTTGTCACGTTACATAATTCTGATCAGCTATTTGCCGAGACGAATGGTTCTTGTGGGTTTATTGGCTGCAGAATTATTCTGCGGAGTTCCCCGATGAAATGGGTTGAGATAACGTCTTAGGAGTCCGGGGGGAATGGGGTGCTGTGAAATAACCAAATATTATTGACTAGTTATAGTTCGCAAAACTTTGTCGACAGCGATGCCTTAACTTCCCAACAACTAAAAGTTACTTGACAAAAGTTGAAAAACTCAAGTGCCGCACATTTTTAAAAATCCCGATTTTTGCTCTAGCCCTTCCAACCATGATACGTCACTGCACACTTTTTATTTCACGCCCATGAACTGTATCAATGTTCTGATGTCCCGACCGCCTTTAAACTGAATAGTTTTACAACACCCTTAAATTGGGACGAAAAGAAAATGTAGCGCACCAAACGCAGCTGCGTTATTAAAATAAAAATATCATTTAGTGTAGTTATCGGGAATGATATTTTGCGCGCTAGTGAACTCGTTATTGAACCACACTTTCTTTCAAACATATATAACTATTTTTTATACACTCTCAATACCGAATTCGCTGATTAGGAAGCAGTCCACGAGTCACACCAGAAGCGTAATATATATATATATATATATATAAGAGATTGGGATTGACTCAGTTAAGACGCTCGATTGCCCAGCACCCTTCACTAAATGTACATACATTAACAGTTACATTCAACCCCTCCCCCCCCCCACGTGTACATTTTGTCAAAGTCCATTTTGAGAGTCAACGTCCAATATTTCAGCCTGTAGATAAATGATGGCATGCCACTATAATTAAGTCATGTATGTGCACGCATCCCGGGATGCACTGCTGTCCAATGTCACCAGTAATCCTCACCCCCCATTGTTCTAGCCGGCCTGATTGGACCGTCTGCCCCCACAGCGCCAACGCAGGCCCTACCCAGTCCCCCCCCCCCCCTTTACGGTGTCATACCCAACACAAGCCTTTAGGCGTTAAATTATGCAAATCAAGAGCTAATAACTCATCCGTCCTCGTCAAAGTTTCAGTTTTAGACCCTGGGATCAGTTGAAAGGGAACTTCGCCTGGGATCCAGACCGGACGTTTGCATACTGCGCACGCGCACTCAGTCAAATCCCAGGATTTTTACGAACCAATGAACGTCGCCGCTTTAGGTAATGAGGCAGATGAAGGACTCAACGAGATTGAGAGAGATCTTTGTCTGCGTCCAATGCTCTCTCTCTCTTTCTCTCTCATCTCTCAATTAATACAAGCCGTAAAGCTTCGGTCATATCAGAAAGTTGTCCCGGGTTACCAATCAAAGGGAGTTCGCTGTTTGGTCAAATGTTTCACTAGCAGTTATTATATTCAAAGCTAAGACTTTGATCAACTGTTACACTGACACTTAATTGAAACATAGTTTCACTAACATTTGCAATGAAAAATTTAAAAAACACTATATTTACAATATTTAAGTAATATAGATCATGATTTCAATACTGTGTATATTCTTCCCCGTTCTTCCAATTACTGGATTAGGTATCGACCCCCCCCCCCCAACCAACCCCCCAAACATACGAATCGTTTGACTAAGTCTAACACAGTGGTTCTCAACCTTTCTAGTGCCGCGACCCTTTAACACAGTTTCTCGTGTCGTGGCGACCCCCAACCACACAATTATTTTCGTTGCTACTTCATAGCTGTAAGGTATGTGTTTTCAGATGGTCTTAGGCGACCCCTGGAAAAGAGTCCCGCGACCCCCAAAGGGGTCGCGACCCACAGGTTGAGAACCACTGGTCTAACACCATCTAATAAAATAAAAAGTATCTTTAAAAAAGGGGGGAAAACGTAGACCTCTAATTTTTTTATTGAATGGAAAAGAGGACTTAAGAGCTGAGAAAATTAGTTTGTGATTTGCTACAGAAATTAAAGTGTAATATGTTACAGATTTAATTAAAGAACAAAGATAGTATACCGGTAACTTAAAGGTCAATCGATCCTCTGCGAGTCTTCATATTTCCACACACCTCCTGGGATACGGTATTGGGAGGAAGTGTGTGAGGCCGTTGGAGGAGGCAATGGAAAGGGGCAATGGGAGGATGACAAGGGAGGAGTGAATGGGTGAAAATGGACGAGGCCATGTGAGGAGACGATGGGAGGAGAGATTAGATTAGGGCATAGGAGGAAGTGGATGGGGTCATTGGAGGATTTGTTTGAGGCCTTGGGAGGGGAGATTAGTGAATGGGAGGAAATGGGTGAGTCCATGGGAGGAAGTGGTTGAGACCATGGGAGGAAAGATTAGGACATGGGAGGAAGTGGGTGAGGCCATGGAAGGAGAGATTGGGGCATGGGAGGAGAGACGTGGCCATGGGAGGGAATTGATAAGATTCTTTTATTGATCCAAGTAAATGGAAATGTTTTTTGATTGCATTATACATTTTCAGCACACAAATAAAACAATTTGAACACAAGACATTTATAATAAATTATTTCAAACAGTCATTCAGTGAGTTCTCTTAGCAAAATCGGGGACTTATTGGTTCTCATTCAGATGTGTGACTTTAGAGGAAGCATGCCGGTAAATTCGTACAGATTGGGGAACAAAATAATTTTTATATCGGTCAGTCCTCGCCCTGGTGGAAAGAATTCGTCCCGAACGGCACGATCCTAAGTATCTGGAGTGAATATGTCTTGTTTCACGTTGAATATGTCATGTCTCACAGTGAATATGAAATGTTTCACGTTCAATATGTCATGTCTCACAATGAATATGAAATGTTTCACAGTTCATATCAAGTCTTACAGTGAATATGCCATGTCTCACGGTGAATATGTCATTTCTCACAGTGAATATGTCATGTTTCACGTTGAATCTGTCATATCGCACAGTGAATATGCCATGTTTCACGTTCAATATGTCATGTCTCACAATGAACATGAAATGTTTCACAGTTCATATCAAGTCTGACAGTGAATATGTCATGTCTCACGGTGAATATGTCATTTCTCACGGTGAATATGTCATGTCTCGTGGTGAATATGTCCTTTCTCACAGTGAATATGTCATGTCTCACGGTGAATATGTCATGTCTCACGGTGAATATGTCATGTCTCGCGGTGAATATGTCATTTCTCACGTTGAATATGTCATGTCTCACGGTGAATATGTCATTTCTCACAGTGAATATGTCATGTCTCACGGTGAATATGTCATTTCTCACAGTGAATATGTCATGTCTCACGGTGAATATGTCATGTCTCAGGGTGAAAATGTCATTTCTCACAGTGAATATGTCATGTCCCATGGTGAATATGTCATGTTTCACAGTGAATATGTCATGTCTCACGGTGAATATGTCATTTCTCACAGTGAATATATCATGTCTCACAGTGAATATGTCATGTCTCACGGTGAATATGTCCTGTCTCACGGTGAATATGTCATGTTTCACAGCTCACATGAAATCTCACAGTTAATTTGGCACGTTCACAGTGAATATGTCAAGTCCCACAGTGAATGTCATGTCTCACAGTGAATATGTCATGTCTCACAGTGAATATGTCATGTTTCTCAGTGAATATGTCATGTTTCTCACAGTAAATAAGGAGTTTAAAATGTTCGTAAATTACTTTCAGTGTTTGTATAAATTGAAACCGTTTTCCCCCGTCTCTGTTTATTGATGAAAGATCCCCTGTGAGATGTTGCAAGGGGTTTGCGCAGTGCACTGCAAACCAATTCCCAAACTGTTTGTGGCAACATGCAGGTCTCGTGTTCAGCTTCCCGTTGAACTCGGTCTCTACGAGAACGAGGCTTCTCATTACCGGCACATGTGGCAAAGAAAAAATTGGGGCCTGGGCTTTGAGTTTGTATGTGTTTTATTGTTGTTGTTTTTTTTTTGTTGGTGTTTGGGTTTTTTTGTTGCTTTTTTTTTTTTTTTGGGTGTGTTTTGCAGCCTGAACATGCGCGCTTGATGTGAGCCATAAAGGCCCATAACTTAAGTACAGCTTCCAGGATGATGGTGGAGGAAAGTGTTGAACAAAGGTACAGGCCAACGGGAAAGACGCCGGCTTAACAAAGGTCCCCCCCCCCCACTCGCGTGGCGGTGAGAAAAAAAAAGGGAACCAAGTGTAAATGTGACAGTCTTCTGTTTACTAACGTTCTCTGCAGCTCTCACGAACTTTTAGTCTCCCATAAGTCGCATGATATTTAGAGTCCTTTTTTTTGTACAAAGATGATTAAATAACCTTAAATAATAGACTTGCATAAAAGTCATAAGACAAAGAGGATGAGAAAACTTTAAATAATAGACCATTATATACGACAAAGAGGTTTAAATCACGTACATCATAATTTGAATGTCATTGGCTAATTTGCTCATTCGTCACTATTCCTGGCACAATTTGATTTTTCAGTTCGCAAATGACTCCCCCCCCCCCCCCCCCCCCCCCCTCTTTTTTCAGTTTCACTGACATTATTGAGAAAAAAAATGAAAAAACGAAGACAAAATAATGAAGGAGCGTATTTTCAAAAACTTCATATTTCAATATCATTCTTTTCTGTCATGTCTGATCGATCCTGTTATCTTTTTAGTGTCCCTGCCGTGATCTCTTTCTTCAGTCATTTGATTGTGTCGTCATCCATTGGTCTGACTCAGCTCAGTAGGTGATTATGCACATTACTTATGTAATGGGATCTTGAAGTTTCTTTCATAAAACGTCACTTCATTATTCTCAGAGGAACAGAATGGACCACGTGTAGACTTGTACTTCAGGTACGCCCGGATTGGGGGGGGGGTGCGGGAGGGAGTGCGGGATGTGGGGGAATGGTGGGAAGAATCAGCCCGAAAATGAACAATGAGAAGAAACGTGAAACATATGAAAGAAAACTAGAAGAGAAGGGGATACATGTACACGGAAGTGCGCGGCGCACCTGAAGATGTGGTGCTAAAGGAAGACACGTGCGGTCTCTCGGGCTGGTGTGCACATGGGAACAAAGTAGTGAGTAGACAACACAAATGTGTATTTGAGTGTGAGTTTGTATCAAAATGGAATGAATTGAAACGAAAATACCCAGAAAATTGGGTCTGTTCACATTTGTATATGCATTTTTACCGTGGGGGGGGGGGGGGGGGG
>CAXITT010000303.1:201475-221475 GCA_964033795.1 Lymnaea stagnalis | reverse complement strand
TGCAAGAGAGAAGAAAGAGTTGTAAATGAGAGCGGGCATCTTAGTTGCGGACCGAGCAAACAGGGGATATTTTACAGCGTGATGACCTAGGGTCAATAAGAGCCGGTCTGAGGTCATCTGGTGCTGACCCAGGGAGTGAGTCCAAATATGACATCTGTCAGGCTGCGGTCACTCACTGGGGACCTGAAGTCGTTGTGAGTTGTCTGCGCCGGAATGATTGTGACTGACCATTTGATGGCTTGGATTGGTTAACGCTGTGTGTCTAGGTTAGGGAATCTCATGGCTGGGTTTGTTTAAGGCTGTGTCTAGGTTAGGGAATCTCATGGCTGGGTTTGTTTAAGGCTGTGTCTAGGTTAGGGAATCTCATGGCTGGGTTTGTTTAAGGCTGTGTCTAGGTTAGGGAGCCTCATGCCTGGGTTTGTTTAAGGCTGTGTCTAGGTTAGGGAGCCTCATGCCTGGGTTTGTTTAAGGCTGTGTCTAGGTTAGGGAATCTCATGCCTGGGTTTGTTTAAGGCTGTGTCTAGGTTAGGGAATCTCATGCCTGGGTTTGTTTAAGGCTGTGTCTAGGTTAGGGAGCCTCATGCCTGGGTTTGTTTAAGGCTGTGTCTAGGTTAGGGAATCTCATGCCTGGGTTTGTTTAAGGCTGTGTCTAGGTTAGGGAATCTCATGGCTGGGTTATTATAATATTAATTTATCCACAATCATAGATTTAAAAATATATATATATATATATATATATATATATATATATAAAACAACTCTAATTCTTCAACAAAATCTATCAACATTTGAGTTGAAACATATTTAAATCTGTGTCTGTGGCAGACCTTTCTAAATATACGAGTGGGGCGTCTTTTGGTCCGTCTGTTGGTCCATCTTTTGGTCAATCTTCAGACCAAACCATCCGCCATACCGACGAACCGTTCAACCGTCGAGACATCTGATCGTCCGACAGCCTAAACATCGGACGGTCCAAGCGTCATACCCACGGACCATCCGAAAGTCAGATCGTGTGGACCGTCGGACCGCTAAACCCTTTCAAGACGTCACATTTTTGCAGTGGAACGTAATAACATTAAGGGACTAAAATTCCAGTCGGCCTGTACTGTGACCTATGACCTGATGATTTTCAACTTAAAATCCCCGCTCTATTGACCAAACCTTTGTCCTGTAGCAGATCAGAATTTAACTAACTGAACAAGGAATACGTTGTTATTCTAAAATAATAATAACAAATTATATGGAGGAAAGGTGATGCTTGGACAGGGTCATGCAAAAGTAACAAAAAATTTAATTAAAATTCTACTCACCACCGCATAAATGTAGTAAGAATGATCCAATCCAATTAAGCTGATTTTTTTCAGCAAATAAGTCTTATTATATATCCAGAGGAAGGTTTTGTTGCAATAGCTCAAGAAATGTCAGGAATCTAAGCCAAATTATAGAACAAGAACATTTTCTCAACACAATGACAATGTCTGTGAATAAACGTTCGAATATTTAAAGTAAAAATAACTATACACAAAATATTTACACATGTTTATGAAATGTATAGTATTCCTCATTACTACTACTACTACTACTATCATCAAATACTTGAAATAGTAAAATTCAAATAACAATCGTCCATCCAAATTTTCTTCATTTACTGTTGAGTCTAAGTCTAAGTTCTAATTCTAAGGAATCGTCCAAGCAAATTATTTGGATTGCTTCTTCGGCAGTCACACATCGAAATGTTGAACAACCAGACGTAATAGTAATATCAGTACAACTCGTTGAAGCCGTTACAATCGGCTGATGTTTGTTTACAATTTATAAAATATGATGAAACCATAAAAAAATTCACTAAACTTAACGTGTTAAAATCTTTAAGAAATTTCACACAACGGAAGTGGAAACTCTTCTGCCTAAAAAAGTTCAAAAAGCTATAAATAGTTGAATGGAAAATTTAAAACACTAAGGGCATGAAACAAACCAGTGATGACGCACGCTTTGGTTTAACGTATTCAGCATAAATCGGGGTGACGCTCACTGTGGGGAAGCGTACGGAATGGGAAACAATCAGACCGTTCGGCCACTGGACTATCCGATCATCGAACTGTCCTTCCATCACCACCGTCTGACCGTCCTACCATCACAACCGTTTGACCGTCCTACCATCAGAACCGACTGACCGTCCTACCATCACAATCACCTGACCGTTCTACCATCACAACCGACTGACCGTCCTACCATCACAAAAGTCTGACCTTCCTACCATCACAAAAGTCTGACCTTCCTACCATCACAACCGACTGACCTTCCTACCATCACAAAAGTCTGACCTTCCTACCATCACAACCGACTGACCGTCCTACCATCACAAAAGTCTGACCTTCCTACCATCACAACCGACTGACCGTCCTACCATCACAACCGCCTGACCGTCCTACCATCACAACCGACTGACCGTCCTACCATCACAAAAGTCTGACCTTCCTACCATCACAACCGCCTGACCGTTCTACCATCACAACCGCCTGACCGTCCTACCATCACAACCGACTGACCGTCCTACCATCACAAAAGTCTGACCTTCCTACCATCACAACCGCCTGACCGTCCTACCATCACAACCAGCTCACCATCCATCCGTTTGGAGTTTCTGTTTGTTTTGTTTTTAATTGACTTCGGAGGGGGCCAACAAACTATTTCTAAATAGGAGTTTCGTTTAATTGGTGTAGAAATAGAGGAAATGCTAAATAAAGAAGTAATAAGTTCAATTATTTGGTGTGGGGGGGGGGGGGGGGGTTATATTTTATTCAAGATATCAATCCGTCAATATAAGTTATTATTATAAATAAAAACTGCACTTAATGCAGGCCTGTGTGGTGAAGTAGAGAAGAAGTGGGTGTAAGGTATGACGTAAGAGGGGAGCTGGTAAAGGATAGAGAGGGACAAGGTATGGACGAGGATGTGCAGGGGGATTCCCCCCCCTCCCCCCCAAAAAAAACATTTAAAAAACAAACCGTAAGCTTTTTTTTCCTTCCTTTTTTTTTTCCTTTGGGTAATTCTTACACTTTATTTTCGTTTCTTACGTTTTTGTGTTTTCTCAAATTTTTTGTTGTTTTACACATGCCGAAAATTTGTCTTAAAATAAACATTTCTTGGCGTTTATTTTTGTACCTTAAATCAACCATTTTTTAAATTCTTACAAATAGGCGACCGTAGGTTGTGAGTTACGATCTGGTGGTTGGAGATGCAGACCTTCGGGAAGGGTGTTGCTATACGATCCCAACTGTGTCTGTGGGCTGTGTCACAATCTAACCTTTATTGCTCAGTCTACATTCTTTGTGGACCTCACATCACGTTAACACCCCCCCCCCCCCCCAGTTCTCCACCCACTATTCCCACATTTCAGTTGAAACAGTCGGGAAAACGACTCACCCCGTCCAGTCATGCAACATGACAACAACACAGGCGCCCACCAGGTCACAAAGTTCAATCAATACCCCCCCCCCAACCAAAAAAACAAAAACAACAATACTCGTCAGTCATACCGACAATCACAAATTAAATGTGATACTATAAGAGTAAAATTCGTGTTGGATGATGGGGGTTGCTAGGTGGGGGAGGGCAATGGAGAAGAAAGTTGTTTTTTTTTTGTTTTTTTTTGGGGGGGGGACAGGAGAAGGTAGTCCCGGGTTGGGAGGGGGGAAACGGGAGAATAAATGGAAGAGTCGGAGACTTGGGCTCCGCAAGGGGTTGTTGGGGATGAAGGGGTCACACTAGTGGCGCAGGAAGGGGGTGGTCAGCCCTGGACGTCAGTCTTTTTTTTCTTTAAATGGAGTGGTGGCATTTGAGGACAACTGCATAGTTATTTTTTCGTGGTAGTGAGGTGGCTAAAATGGAGCCCACCCCGTGGGGAACTAACCCTAGCTGTACCACAGGATAGCACGGTTTAAAATGACTGTCGACTTTTGAGGCAAGCGACTTTGAGCGAAGGAGGATCTCCTGGTATTTTAATAGCAGTTCATGCGTTCTTACTTTTGAAATCCTTTATATGAACTTAGCTTTTGTTCGTGTGTTTCTGGCTGGCGAAATCTTCGGACGGCTAAATGACCCACTTCCCATTAAACTATCAAGCTGAGACTTGGCACATAGACTCGTTGTCGCTGACAACAAACTCTTTCAACATTTTTAGTCCCAGCCCCCCACACCCACCCCCCCCCCCCCCCCCCCCCAAAAAAAAATAAGTTTTCCTGTTTTTCAAGGGCGAAGATGAAGCTAATACGATGACACTGGTTTCACGAAATAAAATTCCCGATTACTGGGTTAAATGGGTTCTTTTTTCTTTTTTTTTTTTAAATCTCCAGTGCGTTTGGTGCGTGATGTTTTCTTTTGTTTTTCTCCACTAGTTGGTGCGTAAAATAAATCTGGCGGTGTAAAGGCGGCTGTGACCTTAGAATGTTGCTATAAACTAATTTAAATATGGATATAACGGATTGATACGTCGGGGAAAACACGTATTTAGGGGGGTTGTTTAATTGGTTATCTTTTCTCAAATGAGCACATTTCACTATAACATATTTATAACCGATAACCAATACTGACAGAACGCATCCTGATATGCCCCCATTACGCCCATTAAGCCCATAAACCGAGCCTGTGATGTCACCGACACGATGAATTTGACGTACAGCAATAGCTAAACCGAAGACGGGCGTGGTTCGGCCCCTGGGGTGTAGAAGAAACAAGATACGGGGCGCCACACGATATCTAACACCCTCCTGAAACACCGACTTCATAGCTGCTGCCGCCCGTTTGTTGGTGCTGTAACGATGCCCCGAAGACAACGAGTTGGCGGCTGATAGAAATTGGAGAAGGCTGTGGAAAAAAAAAAAGCAAAGAAGAAAAGTTAAGAAAAGAAAAAGATCGCTAACAGATGTATTCAATGGGAGGTGATTTTTCTGACAGGGCATCCATTATCAGTTGAACATTAGTGCTGCACGACAGTGTGGGTAACTACTTAGGTGTATTGACCAGTCTATCGTCAATGGTAAGCTTTCTTTTTTTTTGTGTGTCGTCGATAGACCTAAAATACTGCACAGTTGAGGAGCGAGTGGATGGGGAGGGGGGGAGAGATGGGGGGTCCTGTACGATTAGGAAATACATACTCAATTCTAAACGTAGCTTAAGAAGACAGTACAGTTACAATATGCAAACATTTCAATTAGATTATTCCGACGAAACAGAACCTATTCAGCGACAGCGTCTCAGATATTGCAGCTCTTTGCTTACAACGCTGATGAAAACACAATGGCGTAGCGAAACATTGTGCTACTGGGGGCGGAGTTTGAGTTTGCCGCCCCCCCCCACTATATATATATATATATATATATAGAGAGAGAGAGAGAGAGACTGTGACCCTAGTTGATTTGACTTTCATCCTATTTGACTTGACTGACAACCTAGTTGACTTGACTGTGGCCCTAGTTGGCTTGACTCTGGCCCTAGTTAACTTGACTGTCGCCCTAGTTGACTTTCGCCCTAGTTAACTTGACTGTCGCCCTAGTTGACTTTCGCCCTAGTTGACTTGACTGTCGCCCTAGTTGGCTTGAGTATCGCCCTAGTTGACTTGACTGTCACCATATTTGACTTGACTGTCGCCCTAGTTGACTTGACTGTCGCCCTAGTTGACTTGACTGTCGTCTTAGTTGACTTGACTGTCGTCTTAGTTGACTTGCATGTCGCCCTAGTTGACTGGACTGTCGCCCTAGTTGACTGGACTGTCGCCCTAGTTGACTTGCCTGTCGCCCTAGTTGACTTGACTGTCACCCTAGTTGACTTGACTGTCGTCTTAGTTGACTTGACTGTCGCCCTAGTTGACTTGACTGTCGTCTTAGTTGAATTGACTGTCGCCCTAGTTGACTTGACTGTCGCCCTAGTTGTCGACTTGTTTTCTTCTATTCCCCCCCCCCCCCCAAAGTTCTATTTAACTGGGTTAGAATGAACGACCAAATACACTGTAGAGAATTGAACCAATTTTTTTCAGTGTTTTAGCATATCATAATACGTCAGTAGTCATTGATGGTCCAATAAAATTAAGCCAAGCGTCTTTAGATGCCTAAAATCCCTTTCTCCCCCTTTCACTTGACCGAAAATGCCGCACAAGAGAAAAAAGTACCACCTGTGGCTGCCCCCCACCCCCCTCTTTTTCTCCTTCCTACGCCGCTGAACAAGCACATTATCATCTTCCGCAATCAGCACTCATGATGTCAGCAGTGTTCATGTAATTTCGTGTTTGTGTTCTGGGCATCTCATGCCAATGTTCTGAGCATCTCAAGCCTGTGTTCTGGGCGTCTTATGCCAATGATCCAGACATCTCACTCATGGCAATTTTCTGAGCATCTCATGCCAATGTTCTAGGCATCTCATGGCAATGAGCTGGGCATCTCAAGCCAATGTTCTGGGCATCTCATACCAATGTTATGGGCATCTCATTTACATTTTTTGGGAATCTCATGACAATGTTCTGCGCTTCTCATGCCAGTCTTCTAGACATCTGATGCCAGTGTTGAGGGCTTATCATGTTGTCTTGCCCATTGCGCCTTTGATTCTGCAGAGTGGCTAAATCGTGCCATGCGTTTGGACCACAGAGGTCTCCAAAAGGCCGTTAGCATCATCTGACTGTTATGACGTCACCTGATCTGTTGATTCTGTTCATCACGTCGCTAATTGGACATCCTGTCCGTCTCGGGCCGCCATGCCGAACATCTCACTAACCTTTCTTCCCAGTAAACCGACACGGCTGTGGGCCCCGCTTTCAGACAAGAGCAGCACGGAAGTTAAAACAACCAGGGGGGCGAATCACGGCTGG
The DNA here is from genome assembly GCA_964033795.1 of Lymnaea stagnalis. Lineage (NCBI taxonomy): Eukaryota > Metazoa > Mollusca > Gastropoda > Lymnaeidae > Lymnaea > Lymnaea stagnalis. The sequence continues at coordinate 214,616 of CAXITT010000303.1, read as the reverse complement.
AGTCGTAGCCAAACAGTGTCTGCCGCCAGTGGAGTTTACCAACATTTCGAATACTGAATTAGACATGTTGCAATATTCAGAAATAATTAAAAAAATCAGCGTGTGACGTATTTCGCCCATGCATTGTCAGCCGTCTAGAATAACAAACTGCAAGTATCTGTCATTTCCTGGAGTCCATGATCTGTGCTTGAAAGTTGGAGTCGAAGTTTAAATGTTATGATTCCGCTTCAGGCGCATATTCGTCAAGTGATGATTTTGAATTTAAAAAAAAAAAAATATTAACGCCAAAAAACGCCTTTGAATGAATCCTTAAACAACATCATTAGAAAGAACCAAAGCTTGGTCAGACGTCTCTGAAAAAACATGGTTTATTTCACCAGAGCGTCTTTGAATCGAGCAAAGAATAAACAAGGATTATCTCAATTAAAGGCCCCTTAAGCTTTAAATCATTTTCATTGTCGACAAAATAATTAACTGTTGTTTTTTTTGTTTTTTTAATGTATTGTGGGTTGGTTTTGTTCTGTTTTTTATGGGACGGGATGTCTCTTGTTTTTAAATATTTAACTGATTTTACTTTTAATGAACCAAAGTACGTCATCACTTCATTTAATCGTTCGCTTTCGTGTTCTAACTGCACACGGATTAATCTTCTTTTTTTTTTTTTTTTTTTTTTTTTTTTTTTTTTTTTTTTTTTTTTTTTTTTTTTTTTTTTTTTTTTTTTTTTTTTTTTTTGGTGATACTATTGTCTGAAGGGCGTCTTGTGTAGTTCAGGAGTTAGTTTTAAACGCCGATATATAGGGGAGAGGGAACTCTGCTAGGGCGGTGTGACGTAAACAAGTCGTTGTTTAAGCTTGAGAAGAAAAAGACAGAACAAATTCAAGGAGTTCTCGCCTCAAAACCTTCTTCAACAGCAGACGATACAAAACAAAATGAAACAAGTTAGTTGGTATTTAAAACTCAAGTGCTCCCATATCACAATGTAGCTCTCTCATATCACAATGTAGCTCTCACTATCTCAGATCACAATGTAGCTTCTCCAGTTTCCAATGTAGCTCTTGCAGATCGCATTGTATAACTCTCAGATCACATAAGTGTTCCCAGATCAAAATCTTGCTCTCCTGGATCACAATGTAGCTCTCTCATGTCACAAATGTAGCTATCTCAGATTACAAAGTAGTTCAATTTCTTAATTTTTACCATATTACAATGTAGCACTCTCACTTAAGTGTTCCTTGATCCCAATGTAGCTCTCCCAGATCACACTATAGCTCTTGCAGATCACAATATAGCTCTCTCGATTGTGTTCCCAGATCACAATCTAGATCTCCCAGATCATAATCTAATTCTCCCACATCACAATGTAGCTCTCCCACATCACAATGTAGCTCTCCCAGATCACAATGTAGCTCTCGCACTTCACAATGTATTTCTCTCAGATCACAATGTACCTCACGCAGATCACATTGTAGCTCTCCCACTTAAAACACATTAATTAATTAATTGACTGATTCCAATTGTCGTTATAAAATGGAGATTGTGTGCCCCAAGTTAAAAGAGAGGTAAATCAGAGAATGTTTGTCGCGTGCCCTAAAGGGGTTGAGAGGTAAATCAGAGAATGGTATTCGTGAGCTCAGTGGCGTAGCTAGGGTAGGGCCCCGATCCACGAAAAAAACTTCTACAGTTTTTCGAAAATGCCATCCATCTACATAAAGAAAAAAAATGCGGCTCGGGGGTGGACCTCAAACCCGCCTTCCCCACACACCCCTTTCCTACGCCACTGCGTGTACCGCAAGTGGAAAGAGGGGCATATCAGGGAGTAGTAGTCGCGTGTGCCAAGTGGGAGTAAGCATTTATCACGGCGTAGAAATCGTGCGCACCAAGTTGGAAACGTTAAAAATGAGTTGTTGTTTTTTAAATGCAGGAGCAAAATTCAGGTGAGCAAAATGCATTGCAGGTTGGACGAAGAAAAGGAAAATTAAAGAAAGAAATCTCCTGAAACAACTGGCAGTAATTATCTCCCCGTCTCGGCAAGAACACAGATCACGACTGGCTTCCTCGAAAGGGTGATCACTCTCAGGTCTATTTAATGGGGAGATAATTGATCCAGGAGCTTTTTCCACCAAACAGGCGCTAAAGTCATTATTGAAACGATTCCCGCGCGGTTTTTCTTTTTTATGCGCTCTAATTATTGCCGCTGCGCTAATGATGCAGTCTTTACGACATAATTACTTGGAAAATGATATGAGGCCGTTACGGTTAAACGGAAACGGTGGCATGTCACAACAACAACATTTAGAGGAGTCTTCTACGGCATATTGTCTGCAGTGTTTTGGGTACACTTGCAATATGACATTTAAAAAGAGCTCTGGTAACTGTGTCATCAACGCGCCCCGGGTCAGCTGCACCCTCAACTTAATAAGAGAAGACCCAATGCCGTAGCAGTAGCTCTAATGCAATCAAAATAAGATTACTGAAACTGAAACAGTTGTTTGTTGGGTTTACCCCAGAACCAAATTCAGAGAACAACCGAAGGTACAAAATACTGCAGCACGCATTGTATCTCCTAAAAAGAAATCTGACCACATCACCCCAGTTCTTAAAAATCGCAACTGGCTTCCTGTGAGTGAGCGCATTGACCATAAAAATCTGTCCCTGGTGTAGAGCTGTATAGGAAGGTTCTGCATCTGAATATCTTCATAAACTGATCTCTAAACATGTATCCTTTCAGAATCTGCGCTCTTCAACACAGTCCTTACTGAGGGTTCCAAGTGAGGATGGACACAGGAAGAAGTCATAGTGTGGTCGTTGTTGTTGTTTGGTTTTTTTTTTGGTTTTTTTTTTTTTTGTGTAGCTATTGCGCCTAAATTATGGAACAGTTTGGCTCAATCTTTTAGGGAAATTGAAAATAATAAAAAAGTCCTTTAAGATACATTTAGAGACTTCTTTCTTTCAATAGATTTTAGGACATCAGAGCACTGTGAGCATGCTAAAATAGCCTGGATACAAGCGCTATAAAAGACTATTCAATCATCATCATATGAACGGAAACATTGCATTTTCTCAGTTTCTATTAGTTTCTCAAACTTAAATCATCCGGGGGCCGCAGGAGTTAGAGTCTGAGTGAGACTGGGCTGCATCAAGCATTTAAAAAAAAGCGATTACAAATTCAATAAAGCACAACTTTTGCAATCTGCTCAACCTTTATTTAAAAAACAAACAAAAGCATTAAGGTTTCCCAAGAACTAAGCTTCACTGCCTTCCTCCTACTCATTGTTGCCAGAGACCTGGCAGCGCTTTTTCTTATACTTATACAGCTGAGCCAAATTTGGCTTGATTGAGGACGCTACTGAGACCCTCATATAACTTGAAGATGCTCATCAGTAAGTTTGGCCCTGCACTTTGACTAGTTAAAGTTCATCCAAAAAAAAAAAAAAAAAGGCACATGACCTGCTTGAACAACCTGGAAATCTCAGGGAAGGTGGAGGGCAATGCTCTCATAAATTGTCCATGCTTGTCTGTTTTTCCAGTTACCTCCCTGAACTTAGAATTGCACTGAAGCTCAATAAGATCTATTTGTCGCACACACACACAAAAAGGGGGGGGGTGGAATCTTCCACATTAAAGGAGAAAGGGTCAGCTAAAAGCTGAAAAGTGGCTTGAAGTCTACCAAATGGGATCAAATTCTTCCTGTAGCTTTGAAATGGCATTAGTATACTTACTACTGAATGGTGTGCCCGAATCCATGAGGACTTAGCATATTGAGACATGGGAAAGATTTCTCTTAGAGCCATAACTCAAGTTTTGTGCAGAATGCCTTGAAATATTCATAGGCAACAATGACAAGCTGTCCTTGGTCTTGTAACTTTTTGTTGAGTACATTCAGATCCTGTGTAATGTCAACAAGAAAAGCCAAGACCATGAGCTATTTGGGATCACTTAGTACATGAACAACTACCCCATCCTTCTCCATTAAGGCTTTAAATGCTAAAACGTGTTCAGACAGTAGGCAGGAGCATGCCATATTTACGACTTATTAATGCGAAGGAAGATCCTATTGTATTGAGAAGGAATTTTGATTTTGTATCGTAGAAAAGGCCTTTTTGACTAACCTTATTTTGAAAGTGACCAAGCTGATGGGCTAGGAATTTCCCTCACTCGTAAACGCTAGCGGCAAATTTAATAGGGATTCTTCGATACTGTGTCAGGTTGCTACGATGTACCACAATTATGGATGTTCATTACCCACTAACTGATTTTTTAAAGTTTTCCCAAACCCGCACTTTGGCATGTTTTACTTATAAATGCTATAAAATACAAACTTTTAGCTCGATTTTAAAATGGTTTTTACCATTATAATCAACGTCCAAATCTGTACAATCATAATACAAATCAGAATTAGAATAGATGGTGAGATTCGACTGAAATTGTCGCGGAAAGGTCACATTATAGATATGAGAATGGGAAAACGCGCGGGCCGCATGAACACTAAACTTTGCTGTCATGTAGCTGGACGCAAAATATCGTCTTGAGACCCCTGAGTTAGATTGTTCAGTTTTTATCGCAAAAAGAAATTGTCGGTCGCTCATTTATGACAGGAATCTGACACATTAGTCCACGCCCTTTGCTGCAGAAGCACATCCCTTGTCCTCTCGCGGCACATGCTAAAAAAACACAGATATGATTTTTGGTATAATCCCAACTTCCCAACCCGTGGCCATCAAAACCTCAGATACGAACTTCATTAAAACAAATCCTGTTTTTTGTTTTTGTTTAAATTTTTTTTTTTTTTCACTGATAATGTTCTGACTTCTTGTCATATTTCGTACCACAAGCTTTTGTTGCGCCCCTGGGCACCATCACGATGCACCACTGTTCGCCAGTACCTCGTTACTTCATGTATAGGTTCGTCGGCGACACTTGCCTTTCTATTTCTTGTTATTTCGTCATATGACCTGTCCGCTGAGGAAGCCTCTTAGCCGAAACGTTCTTCTTTTACTGTCCTGTCTTTCGCTCCAAGCTTCCACACCCCTTGCTCTACTATTATTTCCTTCACACGGCTTGAACGCAGTCCTTCATTTATTAATCCCACCTGAAAATACTGGGGAAATTATTATTAATTTTTTATTTATTTATTTATTTATTTTTTTGGGGGGTGGGGTGGGGGGGGGGATTAATTGGACTACGTTTCCTAGCTAGGTGGAAACGGAGTTTTTTAAAAGCTCATTTTAAACAGCGTTATAAAATTTCAATTTGACCTCATGAGAATGTTTCATTTCGTTGTCGGTTGGTCCCGAATTCCTTTACGTTGTAGACAGCACGTTGGCATTCTATTTGAACAGTGGCAACAACAAATGTTCATGAATTATAAAGCATTACCAGCACCAACACAAAAATAACAGAACACCGAACGGAAAAAATGGTTGTCTTTAAATTCTCATCAGGCAAAGGAAAACAATGTCGGGGGTTTTGACAGGGCGTGACTAATGGAGGCGAGGTGGGGGAATACGTTTCTGGAAACAGGAAGTCAAAGTCAAGAAACTTGGGTTTTTTTTGTTGTTGTTTTTTTTTAAACAATTCCCTCGTCTGCACATATGACGTCAGAAATTCTTATTTCAAGAGAGGATAACTCAAATACTCTTACACAGTTTGGTCTGTCTGAGATAACACTCAGCTGAGAGGATATATTGTCTGTCTTAGTAAATGGCTTGTCTGTCGTCGATAGCAGTCTGTCTGTCTTAAATGAATGGCTTGCTTGTCTTCGATAATGGCTTGTCTGTCTGTATGGTATAAAAGATTGTAAGTCTTTATAGATGACATACTGTCTGTCTTAGATAACAACACATTCATATAGACAATAGCTTGAATGCTCTTTTTTACCAGTACATTCTTCGAAAAAATAACAATGGCGCGCTTTATGACTTACAGAATAAATATCTTTGATTACAATAGATCGGCTGTAGAAAATAAGGGATCTGACTTTGATAGTAAAATGTATATCTTAGAGAAAGAACACGACTGAACGGTTTGAGCTTACTAATAGAATGTAGTCTTGATTTAAATATGTAGACCAGCATGTCTTCCGGCAGACACAAGAAGATGTCTGATGTTTATCATTCAACATCTACTGTGATGAACATACTCCCAAACGGATGGAGTTTTACACTCCCAAACGGATGGGGTTTTACATTCCCAAACGGATGGGGTTTTACACGCCCAAACGGATGGAGTTTTATACTTCCAAACGGATTGAGTTTTACACTCCCAAACGGATGGGGTTTTACATTCCCAAACGGATGGGGTTTTACATTCCCAAACGCATGGAGTTTTACATTCCCAAACGGATGGAGTTTTACACTCCCAAACGCATGGAGTTTTACATTCACAAACGGATGGAGTTTTACATTCCCAAACGCATGGAGTTTTACACTCCCAAACGCATGGAGTTTTACATTCCCAAACGGATGGAGTTTTACACTCCCAAACGGATGGAGTTTTACACTCCCAAACGGATGGAGTTTTACACTCCCAAACGGATGGAGTTTTACATTCCCAAACGCATGGAGTTTTACATTCCCAAACGGATGGGGTTTTACACTCCCAAACGCATGGAGTTTTACATTCCCAAACGGATGGAGTTTTACACTCCCAAACGGATGGAGTTTTACACTCCCAAACGGATGGAGTTTTACACTCCCAAACGCATGGAGTTTTACATTCCCAAACGGATGGGGTTTTACATTCCCAAACGCATGGAGTTTTACATTCCCAAACGGATGGAGTTTTACACTCCCAAACGGATGGAGTTTTACATTCCCAAACGGATGGGGTTTTACATTCCCAAACGCATGGAGTTTTACATTCCCAAACGGATGGAGTTTTACACTCCCAAACGCATGGAGTTTTACATTCACAAACGGATGGAGTTTTACATTCCCAAACGCATGGAGTTTTACACTCCCAAACGCATGGAGTTTTACATTCACAAACGGATGGAGTTTTACATTCCCAAACGGATGGAGTTTTACATTCCCAAACGGATGGAGTTTTACACTCCCAAACGGATGGAGTTTTACACTCCCAAACGGATGGAGTTTTACATTCCCAAACGCATGGAGTTTTACATTCCCAAACGGATGGGGTTTTACATTCCCAAACGCATGGAGTTTTACATTCCCAAACGGATGGAGTTTTACACTCCCAAACGGATGGAGTTTTACACTCCCAAACGGGCGAAGGTTTATCTGCAAAATTTTATTTTAACTGAGTATAACCTACCAAAAAAACAGATTTATAATTCAAAAATGAAGTTGTTTATTTTAAGACCAAGATAGAAATCATACCTGTCCGAATCCACGGTTTTAAAAAGCCTTAAAAACACAGACCATATCCATTATTATATTCTTTTAGTTATTTATTTCATATTTCTTTTTCATTGAATGCATTAATAAATGTAGCAAAAATAAAAAAAAACAAAAAAAAAAAAAAAAAAAAAAAAAAAAAAAAAAAAACACAAAAAAGGGAGAGAAATATATATCTATATATAAAACTGTAAATATACAAAAAGGACTTTTTTCGGCCTTTTCTCATTTGCTTTAGCTCAACGCAGCCGCCATTTTCTTCTCGTTCTTTCCTTTTGATACACACACTCAATACAATAATATTTTTTTAAAAAGCCCGATTTATTGCTTGGAAGAATATGGTCGCAATAAACATTGTGATGGTGCCATCTCCACCCCCAATCCACTCATCATTCCCCCTACCCCTCCATTCTCCTTCACTCCCCTACCCACTCACCCCCACCCCCACCCCACCCCCCTCCTCTTATCCCACCTATCCTTGCTCAAACGACCAACGTACACCACAGTATGATTTGTCTATGAGTCCTCAAGGCGCGCTGCCCACCAATGACTGAGCCCACGAGCGAGGGCTGCTCACAAACAAACCGCCATAAATCTCCCTGTAGTTTTTTTTTTTTTTTTTTTTTTTAGATTACTTACAAATAAACAAGAGGGGGGTGGTGGTTGTGGGGGGGGGAATGAGGGCGGGGGAGTTTGGGGGGGGGGTGGCACGTGAGCCAGTCCACTCCGTCCTCAGCAAGAACCAGGTAACGCGTGTCAATGCTTACACGCAATGTGTTGTTATCTCCCCTGTTTGTTCCATGAATTTGGGTTTCATCATTATGTACACAATATTAAAACACGTTCGGAACTTGTCACAACGCAGCAATTTCAAATTTCATTTTCTCGCAAAACTACACATAAGCTACAACACTGCCCCCCTTTTTCTCATACGTTTTATTTAATATCGTAACTTTTGAAATGATTACTATTTAAGGGTGTCAAGTCGTGTTGTTGTTTTTTTTAAAATAGGAAAATAACGCCCCCCCTCCCCAAAATGTTCCCTTTAAGCTGCGTGGTTGCGCGGCCGCGCAGCTATCTCACAGACACCGCGCAGCAGTTTTGAGTATCCGCGGAGCAAATTTCCATGTAAGTGTGTGTTTGATTTTGTGGGAAGTAAAATTTTGCACACAAAAATATTGATGCTGTAAAAAATGTGCACATAACTGTTTGATTTTGCACACGAACCAACAAACCTTAAAGGGAACATTGCCTCCCCCCCCCCCACCACACACACACACCCAACCCCCACGGCTATCATGGCGCGAAACGAGCTGCACGCATAGGGTCTCGCCTTATTTCCTTATCGTAGAAAGAATCTCATAAAAATATGAATGTTCCTTTTTTTTTTTTTTAACTGTCCTCTTCGGCGATTTTTGTAGGCTTACGATTCTTGTGTTGATAAGTGGAATAGTTTGTTGTTGTTTGTTTTTTTTTTGTTTTTTTGTTTGTTTTTTTTTTTGAATCTTTAAAAAAAGGTTAAATAAATTATTTGCTTTGATTTCAAACACAAACCATTGAAATTGAATATATTTGTAACACGTTCTGCTGGGGGGGGGGGGCGAGCTCGCTAAACTGAGTCAACCCCAAAGCTAGTGGACGACTGGAGGTCAATCACCAGACACGGCCTAGACAAGCAGCAACATCGCTGGAGAAGGAAAAACTCTGAAAATCAAAATCAGGAGATGGAGTCCCCGTAGGCGGCATGACACTGACCCAATGAAAATTCCGACAACTCCTGCGACGTGGAACGCATTAAGTAAGAGAACAGTGAGACGCAAGAAATGCTCTTGGTCTTATAATGCATCTTGGTCTGTTTCCAGTCGTCTTGACTAAGTCTTATCATTGGATCAATTAGGCAAGGACGAGAGAGTCTGACGAACTGAGCAGCCCTCCCTCACTTTAAACAAATCGCAGGTCAAGTCAAGGCTACTGCTCAAGTCGATAGTCGTCTTGGTCATCTTCGCATGCGAAGGGCGAACATCATTAAAATAGTCTGCTGACATTTGGGATAGCTTTTTTTAAGCAAAGCAGAATACGGCTATGCTCGAAGTTAAGTCGTTTTGTGAAGAGTATGGCCAATTTTTTAAAGAGTTGAAGAGGAGAGCGCTATAGTTTTGGGTGGATGATCTGGAAGGGGGGCCCCCCGAGTCAAAGTTGTAATCTATTTGTTATTGTAAGCCGGATTCGCTCGTCTCGGTTGTTCTAAAGCGCTTGTTGTCCCAAGTCGAACCACGTGTTGTTTATCTCGGTTACAGGACTTGTTGTAGTGCTGGTTAATGGGGGAAAGGTTAAAGGTTACACCGAATACACGTTATAGGATCCATCTATATTTTAAAAAATTAAAATTATTTCCCTCCACACTCACAGATGTTATGTTGTTTTTTTTTAAAACTAAGTCAGTGGTTTCCAACCTGTGTTCCGCGGATACCCAAGGACTCCGCGTGCACTTCCCAGTGGTTCCGCGTTTGCTCCAGGAAGCTCTTAAACACTATTCACAACGACAAAGGATAGGGCTAGTGGGTTCCATCAATAGAAACTTATTCTAAAAAGGGCTTCGCGAGTTAAAAAGGTTGTGAGCCACAGTAAAACAGTTATTTACCTCTACACAGTACAGATCCATGTAACATTCAATCAATTATATCTTAAACTATTTCTCTCCATTATTTAGGTATTTTTAAAACGTTTGTGACCATGTCGCTCACTGTAGAGATGAACTGCGACGGCAGCTGGTACACTCCAGCTCATTAGCTTTACCTGCAAAATCTTTTCTGTCCTCTCATTTGAATATGTCTTATTCTGCAAGGAGGAACCCCAATTTTTGTGTTTTTCTTTTTCTCTGGAAGTATATTTTTAGAGTGTGGCCATTTTAATTTCATGTTTTTAATCACTTGCAACATCAATGACAACTATTGAGGAAGACGTATTTACCTTTATTGTAATCATGCATACTGATCCGTTTCTAAATATAGTTTTTTTCTAGACGCGTAGTTTAATTTGTCTGCGGATATCGCATGACGGCAATGCATCGGTCTCACGGTCTCACGTTTCGCTTGAGTTAATACACAGGCAATCAAGTCACACTAGTCATGTATGTGATGATGCACTCCCCAGACGCACTAAACAGTAGAATAAGGCATGTGAACGCGAAAAAGAAAAAAAAATAAGCCATTAAAAATGAACGTTTCGACCAGAAGCCTTCGTCAGCAGACAAAGCCACAAGACACAACAAATAATGAGAAAAATGTCGCTTAGCTTGTAGAGAAAGGAAGTAATCAGATTATGCACGAGCCGTATATTTGTCACAATGTTTTCTTCTAACCACTTAGCTTTTTTTTCTTTTTTTTTTTTAAGCGGTGCAAAAAGTGGGTTACTTATTTTAAGTGACTTCTCAAGCAAACACACCAAACATTCGCCCCTCATACGTACTCGTAAGCCACTAAGAGACACATATAATAAAGAATATCGGAAGCGTCAAGGCGTCTTCCTCTATTAGCTCTCTGCCCACCTAACCTCTGCCGTCACAGAACTCTCCAGCCCAGCCGTCAATAGCACTAAGCGTTTGCGCCCATGGCTCATTTCTACCTGGGGACCCCCAGTCTCTTAGCCCCTGTTCAGACCAGGTGCGCCGACCGTTAATCCGGAGACAGCCCCCGGTCCACTTGAGTCAAGGGGGTGTACATCACGGCAGCCCCCCTTCCCGACGTTGGTGCAAATCAATGGCCGTAATGGTTGTCTTGGTCGGCCATCCACATGAGGGAAATCTCATTTAACTCCCCCTGGAACACGTCATTGTACACTCAAGGATGCGCACTGAAATTACCTCAGGTAGGCACGCTGAAATTACCTCGGTATTTAGTATGGCCGGGAAGCAATACATACTAGTCCATGGTAGAGTTTAAAGAAGTCAATTATTTAAACTAAAATTGATTGTGTACTAAGAGCGCATGTAAGCTCACTACTTAAGCATGTCATTTGAATTTTGTTTCTTCCACTGTGAAAGTCTTCAGTTGTCTTCTAAATTTAAAAAGATTTATTTCTTATTTAAACATAGAGCCCTACATTTTTTTTTTAAGTTTAAGTGTATTATTTCAAAGTCCATATTACTCAAGTAGTGAGGCATCAGAATTGAATCACTAGGATGACCTTGTAGTTATGTTACATATATCACCGTAACATACGATAGCCACAGCTCCGACTCCATGATCTAAATTCATCATGACGCTGACTCAACAGCTGCAACTCCGTGGTCTGACAATCCAAGATCAGACCTCGTGATCTGATTTTATAATCTGACTTCGTGGCACTGACTCCATAGATCCTACTCAATAATCTGACTTAATGACACTGACTCCACAGCTCCTACTCCATAATCTGACTTAATGACACTGACTCCACAGCTCCTACTCCATAATCTGACTTAATGACACTGACTCCACAGCTCCTACTCCATAATCTGACTTAATGACACTGACTCCACAGCTCCTACTCCATAATCTGACTTAATGACACTGACTCCACAGCTCCTACTCCATAATCTGAGTTAATGACACTGACTCCGTAGCTCCTACTCCATAATTTATTTATTTATTTATTTATTTAGGCATTTTTATATAGCGCTTACCATAAAGCTCTAAGCGCTTTACAATTATGAAAAACATGTAAACTAAGTAAAATAAAAAGGAGACACTAGGATAGTAACTACTATACTATAGAAACAATGAAAATGGCTATAAAACGAGGACACTTTGGCACGTTTTGGCGTATACTTCAGGATCAACCCGAAACAGAAAATGAGGCAGGGCAATGAGGGTGCATCACAGGTCATAGGCGGACCTAAACAGATGAGTTTTAAGGGACTTTTTGAAAATAAACGATGTTTCACAATGACGGATATGGAAGGGGAGCTGTTTCCAGAACGTGGGCCCATGGAAGCAGAAGGAGCGTTCACCGATGGTCTTAGTTTTGGTTCTTGGGATTGAGAGGGTTAAAACGTCCTTATCAAAATAAAAAAAATAAAAAAAACAATGGGTGGCTATGGGACGCTCCATTTGAGAACCAGACAGCCAATTTAAAAAGATGATTGTTCCGTTGACACTTCCTTGCACTATCTTGATATAAATCTTAATTTTTAAAAATGGTTTTTTTTGTGTGTGGTTTCTTTAGGGCGACAGAGCAAAGTTGCTGGTGGTAATGAAGTTATGTCCTTATTTTTGAGAGCACCACTGAGACCATCCGAGCCGTCAATGCTTGTAATAATCTCGATGGCTTTTACACTCAGACATTTGAAGTTACATTTTTTTTTTTTTTTACTGGAGGCTAACTGTTTTTTTTAATCCTTTAAAGTCACCATCAGAAATGTAACTATTTTTGTGTGTGTGTGATAACTTTGGTGTAAGTATTAAAAAAACGTTTAAAAGGTTTTACAATGTAGATTTTTTTTTTTTTTTTAAACACCCGATTTAACGAAACAAATAAAAGTTTTTCTCCACAATCTCGAGAGTCGTTAACCAGTATTTGCGGTCCTCTATCACAGGGTCACGATGTTTTTTCAGGTTTGAAAATTACAATTTTATAATCCTCGCGTTCGTCTCGTGTCCCCAAACTCTTTGTTTCAAACGATTCTCTTATCATCTCATTACATGTTTCAAGAGCTTCACAAAGCTTTGGACAATAGGCGCGGGGGGGGGGGGGGGAGAAGAGGGAGGGGGGGGGGGGGGGGGGGGGGGGGGGTCAAGGGGGAG
>CAXITT010000303.1:151840-173535 GCA_964033795.1 Lymnaea stagnalis | reverse complement strand
GGGGGGGGGGGGGGGGGGGGGCGTAGCGGTTTTATGTGGACACCCTAGCTTTTTTTCTTTTTTTTTTTTTCTTTCTATCTTACATAAATGCATTTCAAACTCAATATAGTTAACTTCTTGTATATTCAACACTGTTTCAATCACCTCTAAGTTTAGATTACCACTTATCGAATGCCAATAACGTATAACTCTTTGTCCAGGAAAAGGTTGGCAGCGAAAAGTCCCGGCGGCGAAACGGCCGTTGCGGAAATGTCCGGGCACTGAAACGGCCAGTGGCGGTATGGCGGTGGTGAAATGGCGGCGGTGAAATGGCGGCGGCGAAATGGTGGCGGCGAATTGTAGCATCCCCATTCGTTCAGGTTGCCAAAATGGAGAGAATTTAAAACTCATCTATTCTGTTTTGAAAAAAAAAAATGTTGCTTTAAAAATAAATAAAAACAGCAACAAAAACACGCACAAAAAAACAACCCAACTAACTATGGTCCGCTTCTAAAGACGGTTTCATCATACGCTGCATGTCATTTTCATTCAAAGTTGGGTAAAGCACCGCAGCTTAAGCTTGCTTCTGAGATTTGTGGAGGAGAGTTTTCGATCATCATGGATAGCTCAGAGATGCAGGAGGTACAAAAATAGGCTTTGTGGACAAGGAGAATGAGGAGCCGATGAACTTTTCGAATGTTAATATTCAAACACAAGAGGCTGGCGCTCGAACGTATATATATATATACGTTCGTGCGCCAGCCTCTTATATTGGGGGTGCTTGGGGGGGGGGGCGCATTACTGAAGCAGGGATCTGGCGCATGCTCCTGTTTGTGGTCTGATGAAGCTCTGGGCACTCAACGGATACTTTCCTAACAAATCGAGTTACACTACCCAGCGTTACTCACATGTGTCAGGTGGACCCACCCACACTACCGACCACCCACCCCCTTTTTTTTTGGGGGGGGGGGGAATTACTAAATTACTAACGAATACTGAGAAAGAAATAAGAAGTCAACAGAATTAAAATGGTATTTACCGTTAATAATAATTAATACAATATAATCATGTGAGAATATAATCATTTGAGATTATAATCATGTGAGAATCATGTGGCCTCTGGATTTTAATGACATTCCTAATGATCCAGTTAAGTCTCCCAGTCATGACTGAAAGACCTGCCCCCCTCCCCCACCCCCTCCTTGCGGGCTTGACCGACAATCTGACCCTAATTGCTGAAATCCTGCGGGCAACCCCGTCGGTACTCTTATGTGTGTCAGTGACCATTGTTTTCAGATTGCAGATTCAAATCGATAAATGAGTCTTTACGTTTTGTTGGACGTTGATCTGTACAGTAAAATGGTTCATGTTTGGCCAATCAAAGCATAGTTTGACGCTTCAGAGGGAAACACCAATGGCCGTGCCCAGAAAGACGTATAGGAATCCTTCGAGTTCAACATTCGGAGCTGTCGGAAGTAAGTTGGGAATGGTGAGGTCGTTCGGATCTATGACGGTTCGCCGCCGCCATCTCCTCAACGCCGTTTCGCCACCGCAGTTTCACCTCCCGTCGTTTCGCCTCAGGGCCATTTCACCTCTTGCCGTTACAGCGACGGCTACTTCGCCTCTTGCCGTTACACCGACGGCTACTTCGCCTCTTGTCGTTACACCGACGGCTACTTCGCCCTCTTGCCGTTACACCGACGGCTACTTCGCCTCTTGTCGTTACACCGACGGCTACTTCGCCCTCTTGCTTTTACACCGACGGCTACTTCACCTCTTGCCGTTACACCGACGGCTACTTCGCCTCTTGCCGTTACACCGACGGCTACTTCGCCTCTTGCCGTTACACCGACGGCTACTTCGCCTCTTGCCGTTACACCGACGGCTACTTCGCCTCTTGCCGTTACACCGACGGCTACTTCGCCTCTTGCCGTTACACCGACGGCTACTTCGCCTCTTGCCGTTACACCGACGGCTACTTCGCCTCTTGCCGTTACACCGACGGCTACTTCGCCTCTTGCCGTTACACCGACGGCTACTTCGCCTCTTGCCGTTACACCGACGGCTACTTCGCCTCTTGCCGTTACACCGACGGCTACTTCGCCTCTTGCCGTTACACCGACGGCTACTTCGCCTCTTGCCGTTACACCGACGGCTACTTCGCCTCTTGCCGTTACACCGACGGCTACTTCGCCTCTTGCCGTTACACCGACGGCTACTTCGCCTCTTGCCGTTACACCGACGGCTACTTCGCCTCTTGCCGTTACACCGACGGCTACTTCGCCTCTTGCCGTTACACCGACGGCTACTTCGCCTCTTGCCGTTACACCGACGGCTACTTCGCCTCTTGCCGTTACACCGACGGCTACTTCGCCTCTTGCCGTTACACCGACGGCTACTTCGCCTCTTGCCGTTACACCGACGGCTACTTCGCCTCTTGCCGTTACACCGACGGCTACTTCGCCTCTTGCCGTTACACCGACGGCTACTTCGCCTCTTGCCGTTACACCGACGGCTACTTCGCCTCTTGCCGTTACACCGACGNTTTTTTTTTTTTCTTTCTATCTTACATAAATGCATTTCAAACTCAATATAGTTAACTTCTTGTATATTCAACACTGTTTCAATCACCTCTAAGTTTAGATTACCACTTATCGAATGCCAATAACGTATAACTCTTTGTCCAGGAAAAGGTTGGCAGCGAAAAGTCCCGGCGGCGAAACGGCCGTTGCGGAAATGTCCGGGCACTGAAACGGCCAGTGGCGGTATGGCGGTGGTGAAATGGCGGCGGTGAAATGGCGGCGGCGAAATGGTGGCGGCGAATTGTAGCATCCCCATTCGTTCAGGTTGCCAAAATGGAGAGAATTTAAAACTCATCTATTCTGTTTTGAAAAAAAAAAATGTTGCTTTAAAAATAAATAAAAACAGCAACAAAAACACGCACAAAAAAACAACCCAACTAACTATGGTCCGCTTCTAAAGACGGTTTCATCATACGCTGCATGTCATTTTCATTCAAAGTTGGGTAAAGCACCGCAGCTTAAGCTTGCTTCTGAGATTTGTGGAGGAGAGTTTTCGATCATCATGGATAGCTCAGAGATGCAGGAGGTACAAAAATAGGCTTTGTGGACAAGGAGAATGAGGAGCCGATGAACTTTTCGAATGTTAATATTCAAACACAAGAGGCTGGCGCTCGAACGTATATATATATATACGTTCGTGCGCCAGCCTCTTATATATATATATATATTTATTTATATATATATATATTTATATATATATATATATAATTAATTTTTATATAAAGTATATACTCGTAAAACATTTTCATGGAAGAAAAAGCTATCATAGGACGACTGAAGCGTTCCTGTTAAAAATATGGCCACAGCACAACTCTTCACCGAAACTGTAACAAGCGTTCAGCCCTCTCCCTCACCACATTACAAAACCAAGTCAAACATGTATTATGTTTTAATTGTTTTGTTTTTTTTAATAACTATTTTTCCCTTTCCCTTTTTTATTTTAACATGTTGCGCCCCAGGAAATGTGCGCCAAAGGAGAAGGGGGGGGGGCGGGCGATTCTCTGACAGCTCCCGCACTACGCCGCATGCCAGAATGATATTACTCTTCGATTAAATTAAAACGCATTGAATAATGATCAGTGTTTCTTTCAGACCATATCCTCGGGGGAGGGGGGAGGGGGGTGAGGTGCATTTCAGATTTCCGTGTGGGAAGCGCCAGTGGACAGAGGCGTAGCTAAAGGGACATATGGGGGGGGGGGACATATCAGACCGTGCGCCAGATTAGCGGCGGTGTACATAGTCTTTGCAGCCCTACAGCTGCAAGGGGGAGTGGGGCCTTCCCCACACCCAAAAATAAAAAAATAATACTAAAATAAATAAAAATAAAATAACAAATCAAGTGACGGCTGTGTTCGACCAGGTTGCGTCATTCAATTGTTTAAAAAAATATGACTGGAAAGTAATGTGTTTTTATTTTATTTAAACTATGTATGGGGTGAAGTATCTAATTAAATAGATGATATAAAAATAATAATAATTATTCCGTCCAAAAAAGTCTCCATCACGAGTCTTTAAACTTGTTAAGTTGCTCAAACACACGCAAACACTAATAAATGCGGATAACAAAAAAAAAAAATAATAAAAAAATAAGCTGTTTGGCTTCTAATCAGAAGCGGCCAGTATTGAAAACAATACAACCATTCAGAACAACATTAGCCTGTAAGTATACGGATCATCGAGCGTATCCGAAGTTCATTGGTTCCACCAATTGTAATCGGTGAAAGGCGCACGTTTCGATTACTTATAAAAATGTTACAACAATAACAATGCGGTCGTTTTTAGTAGATTTTTTTTTTTTTTTTCGTTTTATTTTTTAACACATTTTTCTCCGGGGTGGGGCACCCCCACCTTTCCGATCTTACAACAATAACAATTCGGTCGTTTTTAGTAGATTTTTTTTTTTTTTCGTTTTATTTTTTAACACATTTTTCTCCGGGGTGGGGCACCCCCACCCCCCACCCCCGAAGAGCTGCCTGAAAGAAACGGTGATAATAATCCACAATAACGTGATTCAAGAGAATTTTTTTTTTTTAAACCTTGTGTGTGTGTTTGTTTTGATGCTATATATTGTTTAATTAATTAAGGATAAAATTATTTTTAAGCTTCAGTCCAATTTCCTCCGCATATATACATATGGAAAATGGTTCTCATATAGAAAGGGGATTTAAAAAAAAATAGATGATCCCATTGTTAGACCAAGCGATTCCAATTGCCAGAGTGTTATAGCAGGCTTGGGCCACATGTGGCCCGCCGGCACACCCTTCGCGGCCCGCAAAGTAACGAAATATTATTTATTCTTATTATTTTCTTATTATTTTCCCCCTGTCCTATTTTCTTTTTTGCCCGCACAAGTTTTTCATTAAGTATTACGGCCCGTCTTACATTTCCAGTTGTGCAGGCCTGTGTTGGAGGATTCCTCTTTGCCTTCTACCAGCAATCTGGCAACATCGACAGACCAGAGGACAGAACTTGCTAAAGACTATTAACCCAACCCATTTGACATGTCCTAAATGAAATTTTGTTAACAGGAGTCGAGCCAGCAGCATCCCCCCCACCCGCCCCCCCCCCGGTGCTCCCCTCACTGCTCACCAACGCCGCAGCGAAAGAACAAAGCCGGAGTCTTCTAATCCTTTCAGCCCATCCCGACACAACAATCTTTTGCTCTGCGTCAATTGTGAAACTGAGCTCAAGGACACAAAGAGAGTTGGGATATAAAAAAAAGGGGAGAAGGAAAAAAAAAAAGAAAGAAAAGGCCCCATCCACTTCAACCACCACCTCTCAAGAAGACCGCTCTTATCAGCTGACTGCGGAATCGGAAAAAAAAAAACATTAAAACATTGTTGCGACTCCAGCATCGACTCTTGCACATAATAAAGAGAAGCAGGATTTCATTCAAAACAAGTACTTTTTGTCTGAAAATGTCGAAGATATTTTCAAATTATTTAGAATGTCTCAATTTTTTTAATTTATTTTTTACAAAGTTAAGAGCCACTTACATCTTTTACGAATCCGACACCATCCAAATAGCTAAAAAAAGAGGCGCACTTCATGATCGAATCTGAGCCCCCCCCCCTTCCTCTTTTTTTCATTATGTATGCTGGGTTGTGCACACAAAAAAAGGGTGGGGGTGGGACGCATTGGGACGTAGCTCCACAATCCCATTTTTTTTTTTCAAAAAAAAAAAAAAAAAAAAAAAAAAAAAAAAAAAGCGCCAATAACGCCCAGACGACGTCCTAGTGGGAGCAAATTACAATCGCAGGATTTGATTCATGATACTGACAAAAAAAATGGTTTTTGTGGCGTTGATGAACCTCGTTATGGGACGGGGGGAAAAAAAGAATTATGATCGTCGCACACAATTGACGTAGGGATGAAAAGGGGGGGGGGGTGGGGGCTCCCTCCCTGAGCCCGTTGTTGTGGCGTCACGACATTGTTTGGCCCCCCTGATTGGCTGAGCAAATAAGAATCCCATTAAACTGTTGCTCGCCTAGAGTTGACGGAAGGAGTTAGCTTGACGCCTCTTCCTTGTCGTCGTGCCATCTGTCGCGTCCTTCTTTTTCTCAGACATATATTGCTCCACTCAACAACGAAAAAAAAAGGGGGAATTTTTTTATCCAAAAATAATAGCTTTAGAAAACATTGCTTAAATGTATTCACTATTTCATAATAATTGTTTAATTGTATGGAAAATAACGTTCTCATTGAAAAATTATTGGCGCCCAATTTGTTTAATCTCTGAACATAATTATTTAATACAAAACCATAACCAAAATGTTGTTTTTTTTTAAAATTATTTTGTTACTAGAACGCAACCTGATTTGTTATTAATTTACTTGGTTATCGAAAGGGCGTACCCAACAATTTTATTTGGCGATCAGTTGTTGTGAAATAAATTACTTTCATCGCTTTGGCAAATGGCGCACAACGTGTGAAGCTCAGCCTAGGCCTAGACGTAGTGAATTAAAATGTATCCACGATTTCCACGTGCCATGGGTAGGTTGCTAGGTTGCTAGGTTGCTAGGTTAAAATGGACTCGGCACTGGCTAATTTTGGGGAGGAGGTGAAGCCTTCGTTGTTTGTTATTTTTTTTTAAAATAATAATAATTTTTAATTTAAAAAAACAACAACAACCTACAACCAATGAAGCCGGAAGAAAGCCACCAACCTGGTATCATTTCTCTTAGCGAAATGGCTGCATTCTTACCAATTAAGTTACAGCTGCCAGAATAAAATGTAAAATTTAAAATAAAAAAAAAATGTATGTTATACTTTATTATTTCTCTTAAATCCATTACTATTGTAACTTTCTATTTCACTGTCAAATTTCAAATTGCCCATTTGGCTTTGGCGTTAAGGTCATTTCTCTGTGTTTAAGGTGGATTCCTTGTTAATCAGATCATTTATTTATTGTTTTAGATGTCGTAAACACGCCAGGTTCGTACTTATTTGATACACATAAAATAAACTTCATAAAATCGCTTCATTTTGAGCCATAGCTTTATTACAAAGAATTTTTTTATTGGTCATAAACATTCCAATTTGCATGTGATGTAGATAGTATAAGAAATATAGGATTTAAAAAAAAAATAATATAATTAAGTCATTAGACTGTTTGCATTAAAATTCTCTTAAGGACAAAACCAAAATGCTAATGTGTGCTGTGGGGACTAATAAGTATGTGAGAAGTTTGGACACTACCCCATACAAGAGGGATTAGGAAATATCAAGTGCTGTGCTAGCGGTATGCCCCGGGGACACTCCGCAATTTTTTTTTTAATTCGTGTTCCATTGACAAAGCCTAACAAAAAAAGCTTTTGGATCGACCAAAATAGGTTTACTGATGGTGTCAAACGCTCGATATAAGACCTTTCATACCAAAAGTCATCGGGGGGGGGGGAGGGGGTGGGGTGTTAAAATGGGTTTCGTCCATTTGTGTTAAGTTTTAAGATGAAATCGATTGTTTGAATGCTTTTACTTCGAGGTGGGTGTTTTAACTGGACCGTCTTAGACAACAAAAAAACCTGACCGCTTCGGTCACATCTAACCAAAGCACCCACAACATTTAGACCCGGGTTTCCTCAACTCCAGGCCGTTCTTCGCATCCCCACCCGCTTTCGCCTTGCACTGACCCTTGCCGCCCTTGCTGTCCAGGGTGTAGATGTGGTTGATGAGCGCCACCACCCGGCAGCTGTAGGCGTACTCGTTGTCGTACCAGGCAATCAGCTTCACGAACGTCTCGTTCAGGGCGATGCCGGCCTGGGCGTCAAACACGCTGCTGCACGGATTGCCCACAAAGTCTGTCGAGACCTGTGGTAGACACAACGGAGCTTGGCTCCTTGTCTTTAATTCGGTGTTAGTACGACGTGTAAACAATGTGTATAAGAATTTGATGACTTAAACCGATCAAATATCTTGATCTTCGAAAAAATCTCAGCAGTTGGCCTAAAATGCCACCACTGAATGTATCAAAAAAGAGCCACCTGGAACAGAATGCATCCTCCTCTACCCCTCCTTCTTTCGCTAATGACTCCGACTCCACGTTCTGCACTAAAACAACGATATTTTTCTGCCCTTATTTCGTTATTCTCTGTCATTAAATACAATAATAATAAAGTGTATTTGAAAAACACACTTCATCCCCAAAAGCTCGAAGTGCGGTACAAAGTCAAGCATATTAAAAAGAGACATAAAAACAATCTAAAATGTACCACATTTAAAAACAGACGCAACAATATAAAACTTCTTCATACGAGCTTACCAAGTCAAAGTCTTTCATCCCGTTTCAACCATAAGCAACACAGGCCAATATACATTAATTAGAAAAAGATGGTAGATAGCATCACCCCAGGAGGCGTTTGCGAAATAGATGTGTTTTTAAATCGGTTTTAAAGGACTCCAGTGTCTGGCTGTTTCTGAGAGCGACTGGAAGGGTGTTCCAAATTATTGGGCCAGCAAATGCAAAAGTTCGCTTTCCGTAAGTCTCAAGGCGAACACACGGTATCGATAGTTTGCAACTATCGGATGAGCGGAGCTGTCTACTGGGTACATAAGGCGTCATGAGTGCTTTGAGATAGGACGGCGCCAGGTCATGTAAGCAGCGGTAGCACAAAGTTGCAATTTTGTATTCTATGCGAGCGCGGACCGGCAGCCAGTGCAGCTCTCTCAGAAGTGTTTTAGCATGGTCGAATTTGCGTTTGCGAGCCGCATTAGTCTGTGCTCTTTGAATTTTATACAGGAGAGTAGCTGGGAGACCCACCATGAGAGTAGTCCATGCGTGATAACACGAATGCAGACATACTCACTCTTTGATGCTTCGAACGTTAAGAAAGGTCTGATATGACTAATCCTGCGCAGCTCTAGAAAAATCACAAGGGCGCTAGTTTAAAATATAAAATACAAACAAGGGGACAGTCAGAGAATAGACAGTTTACTCACCAGCATCTCATCCGTGAAGCCGATAATCCCCTTCATAGTGTCCCTGGACTCAGATCGGACCGTGTCCACTATTGTCTTGTAGTCTGTAGATTTGGCAAGTTTGCAGGTCATGTCGATGACGGACACATCAGGTGTAGGAACACGAAAAGACATGCCCGTCATTCTCCCTGTCAGCTCTGGGATCACCTGAAACGTGCATACGAACAATTAAATGCTGTGACACGGAGTGCCCAGGTTGTAAAATATGGTATATGGTGGTAAGAGGCCAATTAAACTAATTCCCACCTTGGAGATGTCGCTAGCGTCCCTCTGATGTAATTCGGGATGATGTTGTATCGGACCGACAGTTAGATAAAGTAAGTCTCAACTTGGAGATATCGCTAGCGTCCCTTTCACGTAAGCTGGGATGATATTGTATCGGACTGACAATTGGATAAAGTAATTCTCACCTTGGAGATATCGCTGGCGTCGCCCGACGTGGCTGGGATGATGTTGTATCGGACTGACAGTTAGATAAAGTAATTCTCACCTTGGAGATATCGCTGGCGTCGCCCGACGTGGCTGGGATGATGTTCTGCAGTGCTCCGCGTCCAGCACGCCGATCCTTGGAGTTTGGTCCATCTACGGTCAGCTGCTTGGACACCGCTGAATGAACGGTGGTCACCAGGGCCTCCACGATTCCAAAGTGGTTGTGAATGACTTTGACGAGTGGAGCCAGACAGTTGATTGTGCAAGAACCACTGCTTACAATCTGTTGATATTGTGTTATATATATCTAAAGGGATGTTATGGAATAACGCTGTTCACGTCATGTCTCTACCATATCTTTTTTTTTAATAGCTACAAGTTTGTTAAATTATAAAATACCGTTTTCTAGATCTATTCATACCTCCATGCACGCCTGGTACTTGTCTAGGTTGACCCCACACACAAACAGGGGCGCCTCCTCTGATGGGCCTGATATGATCACCTTCTTCGCCCCTGCCTTGATGTGCGTACTCGCCTTATCCAGTGTCGTCATTATGCCCGTGGACTCCACGATGTACTCCGCCCCCGATTCGCCCCACGGGATATTCTCTGAGCATTTCTCTTTAAACACACTGATCGCTACTCCATTGACTACAAGCTCGTTCTCTGTGCTGTGGACATAAGGTAGAGATGAGAGGGATGTGGGCATCAGTCTGAAATAAGGTAGAGATGAGAGGGATGTGGGTATTAGTCTGACATAAGGTAGAGATGAGAGGGATGTGGGCATCAGTCTGACATAAGGTAGAGATGAGAGGGATGTGGGTATCAGTCTGACATAAGGTAGAGATGAGAGTGATGTGGGTATGAGTCTGACATAAGGTAGAGATGAGAGGGATGTGGGCATCAGTCTGACATAAGGTAGAGATGAGAGGGATGTGGGTATCAGTCTGACATAAGGTAGAGATGAGAGGGATGTGGGCATCAGTCTGACATACGGTAGAGATGAGAGGGATGTGGGTATCAGTCTGACATAAGGTAGAGATGAGAGGGATGTGGGTATCAGTCTGACATAAGGTAGAGATGACAGGGATGAGGGTATCAGTCTGACATAAGGTAGAGATGAGAGGGATGTGGGCATCAGTCTGACATAAGGTAGAGATGAGAGGGATGTGGGCATCAGTCTGACATAAGGTAGAGATGAGAGGGATGTGGGTATCAGTCTGACATAAGGTAGAGATGAGAGTGGCACTGGAAATGAGTGAAATGTCCTCAACACCAGGCACAGAAACATTGCAAATCCCCTCTACATGCATAAGAGCCAAAATGATCAATAAATTGATAGTGGGCCCTTAATACATATAAGAAGAAGAAGAAAAGTGATGTGGGTATCAGCCTAACATAAGGTAGAGATGAGAGTAATGTGGGTATCAGTCTTATATAAGATAAAGATGAGAGTGGTGTGGTTATCAGTCTGACATAAGATAGAGATGCGAGGGATGTGGGCATCAGTCTGACCTAAGATAGAGATGAGAGTGGTGTGGGTATTAGTCTGACATAAAATAGAGATCAGAGTGATGTGGGTATCAGTCTGACATAAGATAGAGATCAGAGTGATGTGGGTATCAGTCTGACATAAGATATAGATCAGAGTGATGTGGGTATCAGTCTGACATAAGATAGAGATCAGAGTGATGTGGGTATCAGTCTGACATAAGATATAGATCAGAGTGATGTGGGTATCAGTCTGACATAAGATAGAGATCAGAGTGATGTGGGTATCAGTCTGACATAAGATATAGATGAGAGTGATGTGGATATCAGTCTGACATAAGATAGAGATTAGAGTGACGTGGGCATGAGCCTGACATAAGTGAGAGCGACTTGAGTTGTATTGTCACCGAGTGGACCTTTCACTGGTGTGGGGCCGTCGCCGAGTGGATTGTCACCAAGATGTGTTGTAGCAGAGTGGGGCTGTCACCAATTAATTGTTTTTACCGGGTGGGGTTGTCACCAAACGAGGGTTGTTGCCGATCGGGCTGTAACTTAATGGGTTTGTCAGTGTTCTAACATGACTGGAGGACTGGGGCATCATCTAACAGTTAGGGGTGTGCCGTCGTCACTGAGTGGTGTTGTCACCAAGTGGGGTTGTCACCGAGTGGGGTTGTCACCGAGTGGGGCTGGTCACCAAGTGGGGTTGGTCACCAAGTGGGTTTGGTCACAGAGTGGGTTGTCACCGAGTGGGGTTATCACCGAGTGGTGTGGTCACCGATTGTGGTTGTCACCAAGTTGGGTTATCACCGAGTGGGTTGTCACCGAGTGGGGTTGGTCACCAAGTGGGTTTGGTCACAGAGTGGGTTTCACAGGGTGGGGTTGTCACCGAGTGGGGTTGTCACCGAGTGGTGTGGTCACCGATTGGGGTTGTTACCAAGTGGGGGTGTCACCGAGTCGCGTTGTCATCGATTGTTGTAGTCACCAAGTGGGGTTGTCACTGAGTGGGGTGTCACCGAGTGGGGTTAGTCACAGAGTGGGTTGTCACCGTGTGGGGTTGTCACTGAGTGGGGTGTCCCCTAGTGGGGTTGGTCACAGAGTGGGTTGTCACAGTGTTGGGTTATCACCGAGTGGGGTTGTCACCAAGTCGGGTTGTCACCGAGTGGGGTTGTTATCAAGTGGGGTTGTCACCGAGTGGCGTTTTCATCGATTTGGGTTGTCACCGAGTGGGGTTATCAACGAGTGGGGTTGTCACCGATTGGGGTTGGTCACCAAGTGGGTTTGGTCACAGAGTGGGTTGTCACCGTGTGGGGTTGTCACCGAGTGGGGTTGTTACCGAGTTGTGTGGTCATCGATTGGGGTTGTCGCCAAGTTGGGTTATCACCAAGGTGGTTGTCACCGAGTGGGGTTGGTGACCAAGTGGGTTTGGTCACAGAGTGGGTTGTCACCGTGTGGGGTTGTCACCGAGTGGCGTTGTCATCGATTGTTGTGGTCACGAATTGGGGATGTCACTGAGTGGGGTTGTCACCGAGTTGGGTTGGTCACTGAGTGGGGTTGGTCACCGAGTGGGGTTGGTCACCAAGTGGGGTTGGTCGCCAAGTGGGGTTGTTCACCAAGTGGATTTGTAACCAAGTGGGGTGTGTCACCAAGTGGGGTTGTCACTGAGTGGGGTTGGTCACCGAGTGGGGTTGGTCACCGAGTGGAGTTGGTCACCGAGTGGGGTTGTCACCATGTGGGGTTGGTCACCAAGTGGGGTTGGTCACCGAGTAGGGTTGTCACCATGTGGGATTGGTCACCGAGTGGAGTTGGTCACCGAGTGGGGTTGTCACCATGTGGGGTTGGTCACCAAGTGGGGTTGGTCACCGAGTGGGGTTGTCACCATGTGGGGTTGGTCACCGAGTGGGGCTTCACTGGGTGGGGCTGTCACCGTGTGGGATGGTCACCGATATTGGCTTATCATCGAGGATGACACGAAGTAAAGTTAACTCAGGGGTCAAAGGTGTTAAGGTGCACAGGATCCCTGTGGCCAATGATTCGGACTTTTGACGTCACGTCTGCACAACTTTTCACTCTTTGTAGAAATAATCCCACCCTGGCTACAATACAATATAATCCACCAATTATATAGTAATTTTCAAACTTGACAAAAACGCATACGAAACACTACATCCTGCATGCTAAAGTTTCTCCGATTTGACATGAGTTACAAAAAGAGCGTAGTAGCGATAAGCCTGCTCTAACGGGTGACCACAACCGGCGCCCCTTCCAGCCGGCATGCGTGTTACCTGCTCACTGTGCCTTTAAACCGGCCGTGCGTCGAGTCATATTTGAACATGTAGGCCATGTAATTGGGCTCTATGAACGGGTCGTTGATGGCCACGACCACGGCTCCGAGCTCCAAGGAGGCCCTCAGGGTCAGTCGGCCGATCCGCCCAAAACCGTTGATGCCTACTTTTGGGGAACCTGTTGAGGCCAGCAGAGAAACAGTTCTCATAATATAATAGACGTTAAATAATCCATTTTAGTTTTAACTGTATGTAAAAGTGGTGCCTTTCTTTTTTTTTTTTTGTTGTTGTCTTTTTGCCAGTAATAATTTGCATTATGTGCTTTTCTGCTTTAAACACGTTGTTAGCAGCTTACACATTAGGCTAATGTGTAAACCAAAAGGCTAAAAAAAAAAAAAAAAAAAAAAAAAAAACACCAGACCATGATTGGCTTGTTATTCAGCTCTAAACATGTGTAAACATGAAACAATTTTTTTTTGTTTCAAATTAACTTTAAAATTATTTAGGAGATTACTAACGAGTTTTATTTATTTATTATTATTATTATTTATTTTTTTTTGATCACAACAAAGTTTTCAAGATTACCAGCAGACCTAAAGTAACCATAGAAAGAAAAGAACAAAAAGAAAGAGTAAGACGGTTGCGCTTTAAAAAAAAATAATTTAAAAAAGAAACAAAAGGACGGTCCCTAGCTAAATGATTAATGGCAAAACTACGTCATTGTTTTAGTTTAAGCTGATGTTAAACCTCTTCTATACAACTGAATTTACCTTGTGGCCAGGGTTGCAATCACGCATTAAAAAAACCCCCACAAAATCTGTCACTGTAAAATGTATAACTATAGTTATTTTTAACCGGTAAAGATGCCAGGCAGGCATATTTCTTTCATTATTGTTATTGATGAATAAGAAGCTTATGATATGGCCATGGCAAGCTCCTGCCATTACTCTTGAGGACGCGAGTGACAAAAGAAATTTGATTAAATTTCTATTTATGAGGAGTGTTATTAAAATACTGGCATTGTCAGTTCATTAAAAAATGTTTTGTAACTATTACTAATGACTAATAATAATAGTAATATTAATATAATATTAATATAATATAAGACTCTATAATTATAATCAAGGCCAGAACTGATTTTCGGAAGTCAACAACAAAAAATGAACGCACCGTCTTTGGGTTTACCAGCATAGGGCAACCCGTTGAATATTTCTGCACCTTGCACAGAAGCCATGGCTGTTGTTGTTTTTTTAAAACGTGCCTACCACAGATCTGCAGACTGTCGCCACGCCATTGTGCACTAGGTACACGCCATTTTGAACGTGTCCTCAAGAGTTGTCAAACATTCATTGATGACATACTGCGCAAATCTGTGTTCGTTCGCGTTAAGCGGTTGGGTTCCAGAGTTCAGCACTCACAATATTGACGTCATTTTAGTTTAAAACACTTCCTTTGCTTAATTTTTTTAAATTGTTTATTCGAATTATCCTTACCAGTGCCAGTATTTGGAGAAAGTTCATCACGCATCTTACATTTAGTCTTAGGTCCTTGCATACTGTGTTGTGCGTTGAGCAAATATATTATAAATGATACCTTTATATATCTGCCGTTTAGTCTACAGCCTCACACTTAACCAGGTCCCCTTCGAAAATTGTCCTTCTAATTTTCCGAGTTCTTCCGTGTTTCATTATGCTCCTGTACAACAGATTTCGCTGCTTCATGTTTGAAGAAAAAAAAATTCTGTACATTAATTTCTTTACTTTTTGTGACGAATGTGACACTATGCAATAGGGAGCTACACATATTTTAACCCCTGGTGACAATATTTTATAATTTACGTTTTAAAAAAAAAAAGTACTTATTTTTGTTTTCTATTGGTAAGAATTCATACAACCATCCAGGGGCGTAAGACGGGTTTAAGATGAGGCTGTCCGCCCGGGGGGGGGAGCACTTTTTTTCTTTTTTATGGTGGACGACATCATAAGCCAACTGTAGAATTTTTTCATAGATGGAAGAAGTAAAGCCTCGTGCCGCCCCTGGTGGCACTAACCCTAGCTACGCCCCTGCCATCTACTATAAACACACCCTTGTATCTCTAGACACGAGGGAGGAAAAAAAATCGTAATCTTCGCATACAAATTGTATAAATGAAGTTCGTTTTTCTTTTTTCTTTTTTCAAGCAGTGGCCTCGCTTTGAAGTCTCCACCCAAGTGCCATTTCCGGATATCGATCGGGGCTAACAGTTGTTCGAGGTATTTAGACTTGTTCTACAAATATTTGTTATAAACGGGGGATCCGATCCAGTGATGGACTGTATACAAATAGCACGAGGAGCTCAATGCATCATATTTCTTTGATCTCTTGATAAGTGTGTGTTTAATAGTGCGGTTGCCAAGTGAAGCCCTCCCACCTCCCCCCCCCCACACACACACACCCCTTGGCTCTCTCGTTTGGACTACCAGAAGAGAAGAGCAAAAAAAAAGGGGGGGGGGTAAAAGAGGAATGGTTCTTAAGTCTTTATTTTTAGCTCAGGCATTTATTACTATACATGACCCGTGTGTTCGCTAGGAGCTCCTTTGATCCCCACACACACACACCCCTTGGCTGTCTCGTTTGGACGACCAGAAGAGAAGAGCAAAAAAAAAGGGGGGGGGGGTAAAAGAGGAATGGTTCTTAAGTCTTTATTTTTAGCTCAGGCATTTATTACTATACATGACCCGTGTGTTCGCTAGGAGCTCCTTTGACAATCGGTTTGAGAATGTGTATCAATTTAACGATATTGCTTTTTTAAAAGCGCGAAAGAATGCAATGTGTCAGCAGAGTACAATAATCTCGACATCCTTTCTTTGAACATAACGTAATGTGGGAATGATTTTTTTCCACAATTCGAAATTTTCAGCAATTAAAAATATAAATAAAAGCTGGCTACCGTTAAAAGTTGACAAACTGAGAAGTGTTTTGACATTCCATAAAAGGAGTGGAAATCTTACTTTATTGGGCTTGTCTGTCTGTCTGTCTGTCAAGATAGACATGATTCCCCTGTCAAGACAGTAATGGGTCCCCTGTCAGGATGGTCATAGTTCCCCTGTCAGGATGGTCATGGTTCCCCTGTCAGGATATCATGGTTCACCTGTCAAGATGGTCATGGTTCCCCTGTCAAGACAGTCATGGTTCCCCTGTCAAGATAGACATGGTTTCACAGCTCCATGTTGTCCTTCACTTAAAGAACTATTTGAAGAAATATGCTGTTGTAAAACCAAAATAAAATTGGGTGATACATCCCACCCTCTTCATCACATATACCTCAGATCAGCTCGATCAGGACGAATTCTTTCTATAACAGTTAGTTTGGTTGGTTCATATGATCAGATATAGAGAATATCATTTTAAGACGACACGCGGGGGGGGGGGATATCAGGCAAATACACGAAATATAAGATATATAGTACAATTTTGGAGAAATCAAAGATAAGTTAAAAGAATGATCTCAAATAAAACTTCTATTGAAGTGTCTGTGTGGCTGCAACGATGTGTTCAATGGGCGTGCACAATAAAACTCACAGAAGTTAGCACTGATTTGGGATTCTTTGGGACAGTGCGGTTGCTGGACCGTATTATGTTTTCTCAATGTAACTTGGGTAGATGGGAAGTTCAACCGTCGCTGCCGTCCGTCACTCTCACGTGGGTGGGTTTGGCTGTTTGGTTGGTTGTTTTTCTAGTTAAAGTTAAAAGTTTCAGACCAGTTTACCCTCAAACTCTTAAAAATCGTACAATGTCGTCACAAAATCGTTCAATACATTATCTCAAAAGTAAACATTAAACACACAGTATATAATAATGTATACACCTCAAAATCGTACATTGGACGCCAAAATCGTAAGAGTAAACAGGTCTGGTTAAAAGTTAGTGATTAGATTTGCCCCGCCGTTATAATCTTGATTGACGTCATAAGTGAAAACAACTAAGCATGCGTCGAGGGCGGCGAAACGTGGATATTTTTTACAAGACATATTTAACACAAAAAAAATAAATTTTTTTTGGAGATGCTATCCTATTTTGCCTGTGTTTCTAATGTAAAGGTAAGCTACTCAATATTTTTTTAAAGCTTCACTTAAGTTGAATTGAGTTATCTCCCTCTGTCGTTTTCTCCACTCAAAAAAAATTCTCACTCATTTATTCCACTCACAAGGCTGTAGCTGTCCATCGCATGAAAATTAAATAATTTCATCTTTAATTTTCATTCTCATATTCTGCCCCCAAAAAATTAAATTTAAAAAATTATTGAAAAGTTAACATTTCCTTAACTAGGAGACATCAGACGTGACTGAGTTGTGGTGCCTGAAAGTAAAATATCAGTAACAATATCTATCTATATAAATTTAATATCTATATGTATAATCTATCTATCTATCTATCTATATAACCATCCATCCATCCATCCACCCATCCATCCCTCCATCCCTACTTCCCTCCATCTCTCTCTCTCTCTCTCCCTGTCCTGTCCTATCCATATCCACCCACCCACCCAGAATCGAGTTCTTATACTTAATTAGCATTACTTTAGGACTAGGCATTTCTTCTACTTTCAGTGTTTTCAATTTTCTTTCACTGCTCTTAGGCTCTGGGCGATTTCATTTTAAATCAACGTTGTCATCGTATGCGTAAGGATGGTGTGACAGTACGAGGCGCGAGGTATTAAAAGGCACGTGCCATCAATGGGGATTCGGCCTTTTATTAAATAACAAATTATATGTCGCATAATTGAATAAAAGCTTTCCTTTAAATTTTTTTATATTTTTTTAATTTTTTTTTTGGTTTTTTTTTATCAACAAGTCGATGACAGCCTGCTATCATTAATAGTTCCTCAGAAAACATATATTATTAACTGTTTGCATTCATTTAGTTGCTGTCAATAATGTCTAACATAAATTTCAGTGCAATATTTCAGAGTTTGAGTCTCTTTTCGCCTAAGGTTTCCAATGATTTCCAATATTATGAAACTAACAGACATCCTCCCCCCCCCCTTACCCCTATCAACAAAAAAAAAAAAAAAAAAAAAAAAAAAAAAAAAAAAAAAAAAATGCAGTGGCGTAGCTGGAGGGGGGGGTTGCGGAGTGCGACCCGCACCCGGTGACACCAAATTGAAAAATTGCACATTTACAGAGCACACGCTCGGTCTAACCGAATTTCATTAAAGAATAGCCAATCAAACGTAAATATTCCACACATTTAACCTATCCAAGTGCGTGCTTAATTAAAAGTTAAAGGTTGATGCGTCAAAAATGAGGTGACCCTAACTATAATTAGGTCAGAAAAAAATCTGAGAAATAAAGCTTTTCATTGACACCAAATGCAATGTGGTGGGGTGATTCTAAGTAAATGAATCGAATCGATAAAAATTGAAAACATTTGACTTTTTACCCTTTTAGAAGGTTAACAAAATAACCTTTAACGAAATAAATTCTGATATCTTTTAATCATTAATTTAAATGTATTTACATTTAATTTAAAAAAAAACAGCACAATTTTAATGTAAAAATAACTTTAATTTTACGTTGTTACAGTTTTTAAATACATTTACCCCCTCACCTTCAATAAATTTGTTTTTGTTATTTTTGTACAGTGGACTAATTAACAAGAGGAAATCTGTCAGGAAAAGAGGGTTGGAGAGGTGGGTGACACCTTGAGCCATAATAATGACCCACTAGAGTTCTCGTAGGTCGTGGTTTACTGCACCTGGTGTCACCAACCCTAGCTACGCCACTTAAATTCAAATCGAACAATGACTAATGTATATCTAATAATTTAAGTGATATAACTTATAATTAGGCCTCTTTACTTTTTTAAAATGTATCATTATAAATATGATTCATATTTCTAGAATCTAGTTACTAATTAATTACTAGTATAATTTTCCTCACTGAGACAGACAATACTTTAAAATATTTCGATTTCGTTCGGTCTGTATGTCACAGAATTTTACTAGCAAGTTTAGTGTGTTTTTTTGGGATAAACAGGCTTAAAAACAGATGGTATATTTAAGTAATATTCATTAAAATTAAACGCTTTAATTACATGAAATAAATGGCTTTTCCGGTAATATTTTGATTTGGTTTTTGTAATTGTCGAAGGTTAAAGTTGAAGGCCAGCTACAATGGCGGCCCGTGTTTTGATATTTGCAGCTTTAGTAATATATCAAGTCCCACAAATATGTTTATCTGATAAAGATGACTTACTAGCGGTATTATCAGCTTTAGATAAACTGGTATCATATTATAAAGAAAATTATAAAAGTCTTAATTTAGATGGATTTTTCGGACTTCGAGTTTTAGAAGGTAATAAAATATTCTTCTTTTGACTCTTTACTAAAATTTACTTTACTTTTTACAGTTACAGTTATGCCGAGTTACCGCTGTTAACAGTTAACAGTAATTAACTCACTGTTACTTTTGATAGTTGATAATGACAAGATTATCTTAAAATTATAATGAATATTACTAAGGGTCAATTTCATTGGTCCTGATGTTCAAAATTTCTTAGACATCATTTCATGATTAGGCAATCATCCGAAGTCCGGTCCCAAATTATTTCGTATGAAAAAAATTGTAATGCACAGTGTGTATTGCTAGAAAACAACAGAAATGTCAGTCATAGCTTTTGCAAAATAACTGTCACTTCAGTCTTTTCAAACCAGTCAGTAAATACTAAATGTAATGGCGCATATCATTTGCAAATGGCTGCAACTATTCCAGAAGTGAGAGGTTGGGATTGATTAAAAAGCTATTTAAATTTTATTGGTGGGTTTGTAAGACAAAATGAGGTATCAAATGAAAGATAATTGAATGGGCTATATGTTTGTAAACTTAATTCTTCAGTTTATCAAATATAAACTACCATAAATGAAATCCGAATAGCTTGAGTCTAATGGTACCCGGGTGCGAATGGCAACGCTGCATGTCTGGGTCCATTTTGACTCAGTGCTATTCTTATCAAGAGGCGCCTTCGCTGGTTAGGTTATGTACGGAGAATGGAGGAAGGACGTATCCCAAAGATACTGCTGTATGGAGAGTGGCAGAAGTGACAAGACATATTGGACAACCACGCCTGAGATTTATTGACGTTTGCAAACAAAGCATGAGGGAAGCCAATATTGAAACAAACGAATGGGAGTTCATTGCCGAACATCGCTCCAACTGGCGAACAGCAGTGTTTGAAAAAGTAAAACAGGCAGAAGATACTGGAAATGAGGCCCTTGAATCAAAAAGAACAATTCGGAAATAAAGATCTTACTGGGATTCAATATTTTCCTGCGAAAGATGCGGCCGTGATTGGCATTCTAGGATTGGCCTAGTGAGCCACTCGTCAAAGTGTAGAACTATATAGCTACTCCATCGTCTCACGAAGACGGAAGGATGCCATATAATCAATGGAAATAATTTGGGACCTGACTTCAGAGGATTGCCCATATGTCATGTCCATGTGTTAATAATAATTAATGTGTAAAAGTATAATGTATATAATATGATGTATGTGTAATTGATTTGATGAGTGATTGGTAATTTATTAGTAATTATATTATTATTATGCTTGAAGTTTCCCCCTGACAAAACATGTCACAGCAACCAAGATTGCGGTTGTGTGAACAAATTTTCAAATCACGCTGGTGCTAAAATGGGGTGGGAGAGAGAATGTGCAGTTTAAGTTTAGCTACTTTCCGAGAGAAGCAAATAATATAATATAATATAATATAGCAACATCAATATAATTTAATGCCCCCCCCCTCCCTTTTATTTTCTGGCATAATTTCAGCCAATACATTAATTTCATGGCAAACATTGTAACTTTATTGTATCACTCTAGATATGCAGCAAGAATTCAATGATCTGCGGTCACTCCCTTTCCTCAGCTGCCTCAACTAAAACATTTTTTAATTTTATATAACAAAAACCCAACTTACAATTTCATAGCTTACACTTTTTAAATCTTGTTTAAACATCATAATTGACCACCCAATGAAATATTGATTTACAACATTCCATCTGGGTATTAAAAATAAAAAAAAATAAAAGTTAACTATAGTAAAAGTAACAATCAAAGAATAAACAAAAGGGAACTCACTCATCCCCTTAGAGACGTCAAGTGTGCATTGCCCATGTAATTCATTATAAGAATAATAATAATGAAAGTTTCTCCATACCCAGTTATCATTATGATTTAGCCAAGATTACATAAATTATGACAACAATTGACTATGAATGATATGAAGAGGATGCATTTTGAAAATTGACAAAACTGAGTTATATTAAGCTATTACAATGATTTGAGTGAGTAATGACTTATTGTAAGTCTTATTTATTATGCCTAGTAAATTTAAGTTCGACACGCCACTCATTTCCCACTGCTATCATCTTGGTTGCCAATTGTTTGGGGGGGGGGGGTTTTGTGGAATTTGTTTTTT
>CAXITT010000303.1:96943-151720 GCA_964033795.1 Lymnaea stagnalis | reverse complement strand
CCCTAACTTTAGTTCCCCTCTAACTTGAGCAAAAAAAATTCAAGCTTTAAAAATTGAAGCCTAACTTTTCTAAAAGCTTTAAAAAAAAAAAAATGTAATAATAATAAAAATAATAATTTTTTTTTTATATATAACATATCCAAAATTCATTAATATAGAATGTGTGAGGAAAACAAACAATGTCAAAAAGGTGACAATTTTAGGCTATGCAATTCATCATCATGGCGATCAGGTTTGGTTTTTTTAAATGACATTGAAAATGAGCTTAATTTTTATTTTAGCTTTATATCTGAATTTAAAATCACAGTTAGTGATTGAACGATAAAGTTCTGTGAATGTCAAAATTCTAATCATTGCTATATATAGGTAGTCTAAACTAGAGTTTTAGAGAAATTTTGCATAGTTTAAAAAAAAAAGTAACCCATTTCTAGTAGTGTTACATGATTAAAATTTATATGTGAATAAAATTTTAAGTCTTTATCAGGCAAAATATGTTAATTTTAGGTCTTTAACGTTGGTTGAAAGTCTATTTTGTATATTGGAAAAGTATCAGAATGATTAAATTTTACAACATTTTCGGGAGTACCAATTTACCCAATTGGCACTAACAATTACGCTGAATTTGGATTCTGTGTCATCCTGCTTTGGATGATTGTGGTATTAACTTAACAAATATTTTGACACCTCTTAATTTTGATAACACTGTCAAAGTTAAATTTACAAATCAACGTCTTGTAGATTTTGAACTGTTCATATCTCTAAGGTGCGCCTGTTCATCTCAATATTTATTTTCTTTGTTTAAATTTTTTAATTATTAACATTATTAAGTAGATGACTTAGAATACAAGACAGTAGATACATATTTTTTGTTAAAGCAGGAAAAGAATCTAGCATCAAAATTTAAGAAGTTATCAGAAATTATATAAGAAATCATAAGATGTTTAGGGGCAAAAAGCATTTGAAATTTTGGGTCATTGGCATTTATAAACTTTTTGTCAATTTTTGATGGTGATTATACTTTCTCTGAAGCACCACAGCCTTCCAGTTTCAAAAGGAACAAAAGGAAAAGGCATACATTCTCAAATGAATCCGATTTAAAAAAAAGACTTGATTAATTTCAGTTTGTGTCATTATATTGCATGTAAATGAAAGAGATTAAGTCAATGTTTCTGAAAGAGATTAAGTCTGTGTTTCTGAAAGAGATTAAGTCTGTGTTTCTGAAAGAGATGATTAAGTCAGTGTATGTTCTGCTGGTTAAGATGATCTTTCATTTGATGTGTAATATCTTCGTTTTTGTCAATGAGGTAACATATTTTTTTGGTTAATATTTTGTGCAAATTAATGCTAAGTTGCTATCTATTTTTCATGTTGCTGGGCATTAATTTTGTCCCTTACTAATCTCTAAGTTATGAGTAGATATATCTGACATAATTTTAATTGGATTTTGATAGTTATTTGATAACTTGCATTTTTAAATCACATTTTTTTTGTAACCTTCATTGTCAAAAAAAATCATGT
The DNA here is from genome assembly GCA_964033795.1 of Lymnaea stagnalis. Taxonomy (NCBI): domain Eukaryota; kingdom Metazoa; phylum Mollusca; class Gastropoda; family Lymnaeidae; genus Lymnaea; species Lymnaea stagnalis. Next base: position 150,202 of record CAXITT010000303.1, on the reverse strand, counting down.
AGTTGGCACTTTTAAAAGTTATTTCAATGCCTGTAAATGTTTCTTGATACCATTAAGTTGCAATGCATGTTGTGCTGCTTAAAATCAAAATCATCTTCCATTTGATAAATAATATGTTTATGACTGTCTTGAAATTCTGTTGCTTTTTTTCTGTCTGAAAATAAAATTATATTCGCCCTTTTTCAAAACAAAACAAATCAGTTTTTGGTCGCATTCAGCTGATTTGAAATTTTTTTTTAATTGAGATATTTCTATAAAATGAGTGATGTATATCTTAAACTTAAAATAAAAAGTTCTATCTGGTGAAACTGACCACAAGTATCTGCGATGTATAGTTATTTGCACTACATACTGTATATTATATTAGAAAAGTCTTGAAATTCAATCTTTTAATGTTTTGTATTGTACTTACACAGCTTTTTTAATATTTAAATTTACAAAACTAAGATTAATAAACAAAATAAATAACTTTTTGTTATATTCCAGGTCAGTTACGAGTACTTATATTGGAGCATCAGACAAGTCGTTACAAAAACTTGTCTAGTGATGTGCTAGATCATATTATGAAGTTAAAACAAACTGCTGAAAGTATAAGTGCCCTTGCCTTAAAGTATGTGGAAAATGATGATGCTAAATATTATAAGGAGTTCAGTACTATTATTGCATCGCCTTGGATGACACAATATCCTCCCCACAAGCTCAAGCCATCTTTGCGATGGGAGATTCCTCAATACAAGTTAAAAGAGAAAGGTAAGATAATTAAATCTTCATTTTTTTAAACTAGGCGGGAGTAGATTTAAAATTAAAGTCTTAGAGTATTTACTAATTCCAAATAATCCATTTCCAAATGCTTAAATAATTACATAATATTGTGATATTCTTTATCAGTTTATTTGCATACTTAAAAAAATAAATATATATATATATCAGCATTTATGTGGCTGTTTTCCCTTAGTCATTTGTCACCTACAAAGATCTGCAATGGAAAATAGTCATTAGTTAATATGTAAATTAGTGCTGCCCTTGAAAAATTATTACGGTAACTAATTTTTACACCAAGTTATAACTTTCTATCAGCTCACTTTTTTTTGTGCTCATTATCTAATTTATTTTTTATTAAATGTGACTGTTTGTATATTGAAAGGAAATGTTAAACTTTAAATATTTCATGATTTATTTTAATTTTGCAGTTAAGCTCACTGAAGATTTAAGTGATAAATGTATGACTGAACTAATGAAGAGTGATTGTACTATTTCTGAGAGTTGTGCTGAAATAATGACCAGTCGAGGTTTAACTGGTTACAGCATAACCCATCAGCTGCTTTGGACAATATTGGGTGAAAAAATGGTAAATAAATGGTTTATAACTATAAACTATACTTTGATTCATAAGATGCTTTGTTTAGCCTTGAAACAACACACAAGAAAATATATTTATTATCTCATCTCATAATTTTTTTTAAAATTTGTCTTTCACTTTCAGGTATTTTTTTTGCATGTTCCTTTTTAAAAAAGTTTTGGACTCAAAATACTGTAGTGTTTAGAAAATGTGCAATATTTTTTGATTAAGAGATATGATAATAAATACTTAAGATCCAAACTTTTTAAAAGTTTCTTAGTAAAAAAGAATGTCCTTAATAGATAATAATTAATAATTCAAGTACACTTTTTGGTACATTTTTAAATTGAATAGTCACTGTTTTCACTTCAGTAAAAGGTTTTGTGTGTAAACTTAACATTTGAATATTTATTTGCATTTTAAAAAAAACAACAACAGAGAGCAATTGTACACAGAACTATAAACACAGTGTACACAATATTTTCTTATTCTCTAATTAATATCTTCATAATTTGTCCTTGTCTCAGTCCAACTGCAGTATAACAATGAACAAAGTAATACAAGACAGGGGTTTAGGCAATGTAAGCAGCATGCGCCTAGAGATGTGCACCAACAACTTCTATGAAATGGTGGCAGTTGTGGAAGTTTTGATGCATGGAAAAGTTCATGAAAGTCACCAAGATCTTTTTTTAGAGCAGCGTAAGTTAATGGGAGCACATTTGAATGTCCCCTGGAAATATTTAAGGATATAAAATCGATATAGCAGAACAGCTGATACTAGCTGATCATTATAGAAATGTCACATTTTAAAAGAGTGAAACAATTAAAATTTATTATAAAATAAAAGAGGATTAATTATTATTAATTTTTTTTTGTTCACATAAACCTAAATTTGTAACGGTTACTTTATAAAATCCTTAAAAGTAGTTAAATTATATTTTGCTAGATGATTGTGTTTTTTTTTTAAAACATAAATTGCGCAGCAGCCCAAAGCATAAACACCAACCAACTCAATGTGGTGTCATGATTGGGCTCTTAGAATTTATTTATATTTTTTAAAAAATCAAAATCATTTTAATAATTAATTTAAAAAATGTTTTTTTCTCATCCAGAGTTTGTTTGCCCAGGTCTTGGTTATTATGAGTTCCTCAAGAAAGATTATCTTCATCAGATCATCTCTTGGCAGTTTTCTTCAGGCTGCTTTGGAGATGTGGAGAACCAGAATGAAGATCAGGACAGATTTGAGATCGCCTCAATTTTGGAAGGGTACCATGAAGGTCAAAGGCAACTTATACCAAAGGCAGATTTAGCTGGTTTTGCTGGAAGTATGCAAAATAAGTATGATACTGAGGACATTATTTCTAACAGTGCAATACATGCTGTAAAGTCTACAAATAAGGGTTCACACAATGGCATTAAAGAATCTTCAAAAGGGCACATTTCCAAAAGCCCCACACCTAGAGTCCTATTGCCTCGTGCTAAATCTAATGGTTTGGTCAACAACAGTTTAATGTTTTCACCTAAGAAGCACAAGTTAAAGCAAGGCCATATTAATAAACCTGAAATGCAAGTTAAACCCGGAAGGCGCCTCCTTGTTGAAAAAGAAATGGGAAGTAAGTCATTTTAAAAAATAAAACATTTATGTCTTTGAGCCAATTCTGAAAAAGTTTTGCTAAAAATAGTTTCTTTTAAAAGTTTGAAGCACGGATAACTTCCTTAATAATTTAGGAATTATGTGTAATAGCTAAAATGATTTATAAACTATGTAATAAAATCTCTTGCCATTGCTGCTATAACACTATGATCTATATTCTTTCTGTCCAATCTCATTATTATTGAATGGTTTAAGAAAGATTATTATAATACCTTTGTGAAAAGTATATTGGTTGTTTTGTTTTTTTTTATATTCAGGTGGCTGTCTGTCTCACAAGACTGGGGTGGCTGCCGGAGCCCTTGTCATGTACCTACGCTATCTAGTGGTTCCTAGTGATATTAAATGGACAGGCCAACATGACCTGTTCTTGTCGGATACTCGCAACTTACTGCAAGCCGACATGGAAGGTCAGGTGAAATTGTCTGAGGAAGAAGAGAATGACAATGATGAAGACGAGGAAGCAGCAGTTGATAACATTGGTGATTACAACGGAGACGAAGAGGGGGATGAAGAGGAGGCGGGGGAGGATGCGGATGGTTATAAACAAAATGAGCATGATTATAAAGCTAACCTTGCTGATAATCATTTAAGTGATAACAATGGCATTCAGTTTGGGCAGCTTCGTAATGCCGATAATGGGATCATTAATAATGAAGATACTGAGAGAGATCAAGAAGACTATGTCCATGCCCAAAAGAAAGCCTCCAGTAAGCAAAAACTTCTAATTCATGGTCAAGCCTTGGTCAATGACGATGTCCAGGACCAGCAGGAGGACCACAATTATTATGATGATGAAGGTGAGACAGAAAAGGGAATCATTAAGAAGAGAAAACATCTCACTCCCCGCCCACATCCTCCAATCAAAATTCGTAAAAAGCATAAAGAAAATTCAGGGACTCCCATGTTTTATAATAATGTCCAGGAGGAAATGTCTCCAGACCAGCCAAATTATTTGGTGATACTTTTAGTTTCTGTCTCCCCATTTTTTATCTTGTTTTTCTTCTTACTTAAGTTCATACGGAAACGGAGGGTTCACATACGTTACTATTTTTGAAAGTGTAGATGTTTACTTGGGATTCTCTCATAAGAAAATGTGGCCTATCACTGGTTTCAGATTAATCTTCCTTAGTTTATCTACCTTACAAAATTTTTTGTTTATTGAATTTCGTGTACAATTAATGTTGAAACATTAACACAGTTAACTGCCAAGAATTCTGAATGTTTTTTTTTTCTCTTTCATTTAATTCATTTTTATTATTTCTTTGTTTACTTACCAAACAGCTAATTTTTTTTAAAAGAAAAGACGAACCTCCCACAAAAATACTCTTATCACATTATCAGTCATTTTTAATTTTTATTTGAATTTCAAAAATGTATTATTTTAAAGATATGAAGTTATCCCCATTAGGTTAAGTGTTTAACAAATGTTATCTATATAAATACATTTTCATATTTGAATAGTTCTGCATGACCAGAAAGTTCACTTTTTTTTTATATATGACAAATTTTTTTTTTTTAAACTTGATTACTTGATCATCATTTATTTGTGTAATTATTTACCTGTAAAACAAATTTCAGCTAATTTCAGATTATCCATCCATTATTCATCAAACCTCATACCCTTTAATGTTTTCACAGTGGTGTAGTGCAATACTTATAATACGTTGATTTAGTTGTTCAATTCTTATATAGCTGGTTAAATATTTGCCACAGATTAGATTTTGATATGATTACCTTTAAGAATTTATAGCCTTTGTAATGTACAGATTGATTTATCATGGTATCAAAATGTCAACCCCGCCATTATTTGAGTTCTTAGTTTTATGTTGTTTTTTTGTAGAAAAATATAGGATTTGTGTTAAGTTAAAAATCCAATAGTTTAAATGGTTATTTTAAATAAAATGTTAGATTCGTTTCTATTGTTGGTGAGATTATTTTGGTTGGATCTTTTAGAGGAGTATATTAGTTTATATTTAAACTTTTGCTGCCAGTGTTTTTATCTTTGCATGGAAACATATTTTTTTTTTCATGCATTACTATGAGAATTTTATTTTTACAAAATTATCGCCTAAAAAGCACAAACTTGATCAAAATTTATTATCTTTAAAATTGCCTGAATACCTTTATGGTATTTATATATTTGATTTTGGCTTGCAGCCACAAATAAAACAGAAATATTACCAAATACTGTTCAATATCGTTTTACAAACTATATTTATGGTTAAAAAAATAATAATTTTCTTTTGTGACTTTGGAAGTCAGAGACAGACATCACCTCCTTGGCACAGAATAATGTTGTGAAGGAAATGACACTATAAACAAGAATATGAGTTGATTTTCCCTGAAATGTGATTAAAGCATTATTGTACTCAACAACTATCCCCAACTTATTGTTTAATCTTACATATATACATCTGATAAATTACCAAATCATAAGTGCTTTTTTACAGCTCTTTGGCAATAAATATTTAATAGTGTTTTATTGTAAGTTATAGTATATTTTTTGAAAGGGGAATTATTATTCGTTCACCAAAAAATGTTATTTTAAATTTTTTGTTACCATAAAAATGTATCAGTTCGGATTCTGTTTCACATTATCAAAGTCTGTAAAAATCTAGTCTACCCCATTTATTAAAATTTTCCAATTATTCTTAGCATATTGATATAGTTCTGGAAAACTTTATCTCATTCAGGCTGCAGAAATATTTGTATATATTTACTAAACTAATTTTGTAATACTCATTTAACTTCTTTTTGTGTACATAAGTTAGCTCAATTTTTTTTTCCACCTTATTTTAACAATATTTACAAAATATTTACATGTCACTTTATTGGATTATTCAATGTTCTAAAAGATCATAGAGGTTATTTTGATTTTTGCCTCTTTTCATCTCATAGTTTTTTTTTAAACCTCTTTGATACTCTTAGGAGTACAGCACCAAACAGAAATTTGTGTTGTTTGTTTAGTCACGTGATTGAACTTGTTGCTTATCATTATGCATTGCCCTTAGTCTGTATTCTGTAATGCACAATATCTCCTCTGAATGTGTTGTATCAACTGATCTCCCGCAATGATTTGGAGGTTTAAAAAAAAAAAAGCAATCGTTATTATCAAATTCTGATCTTCCTTCAGTAAGGAAACTCTTTGAGATATATATCCCTATAAAACAAGTGCATGGATTATATATTCATTCACTAATAAATACATTTAATTTTTTTTATGAGCACTTTGCATAGATAGTGTCAGTATGACTTTAAACCTTCATGAATCTTGATAAGCATATTCTAAAACTTAATTCAAAGCTCCGGTTTATTAAAGACCAGTAGGTTATCTTTACAAATATATTACCTGTCAGCAAACTATGACCAGGAAAAGTCTTAACTAAACATGCTTTGCATGAAAATTAACAGTTGATCCAAACCTTCTTCTTCTTCTATATATTAAGGGTCCACTATCAATTTATTGATCATTTTGGCTCCTATGCATGTAGAGGGGATTTGCAATGTTTCTGTGCCAGGTGTTGATGAGGATATTTCGCTAATTGAAAGGGCTACTTTGTGAGGGTTTCAGACACTGGGGTTTGGAAGACCTGAGGCAATAGACGCAAATGTTTCAAGTGTTGTCGCATCAACTGTCCCTTTTGAAAGCTTGTTCCAGTCCCTGATGGTATTTGGCAGGAATGAGCAGTTCCATCACTGGCTTCTCGCTACCTGCGGTAGTTTAAGTTTTAACTTAGGGTTGTGTTGTTTTTTTTCTAGAAATTTCAACTCTTACTGGTTTAATTTAACCCATGAGCCATGTGAATTTATCTTTACTTATTTTGGCGCTTCAGTCAGAGATGCACTACAGATAATCTCCAACGATGTATAAATTTAAAATGGTTTTAAGTGAGATGAAAAATTTGTATAGACTGCAATCATGTATATGTTGCTGTCTTTTTCCTATGAAATAACTGCATCATTAATGTTTTTTGTGTACTGCAATTGTAGAGTTGTACAATTATTTGCCATAGATTAAAAGTCATGAAATTAATAATGTATACATAAATGACCTAATGTAGAAAGAATCATAATGTATATAATGTATTCTTTTGGGTTTTATGGCATGGGGTATGTGTAAAAAAAAATTCAGCATTTTAAAAAGTACCTGAATTATCCATACATTTGTTTCTCGACATTGTGTATCACCGTTACAAACCTTGTAACTTCAAATAGTTTAAGAACATTCTCATTGTGGAAGTTGTGTTAAATACAATATTTGCCTAACTCCACCTTTTTTTTAGTTTTAATATTAAAAATTGTACATCAAGGATGCATGATGTTATTTATTTTTTGTTTCATAGATATTTAATCTCATTCAAGCTTTTTGTCCCCCAAAACATTTGGTACGCTTAATTACTACAAATGTTTATTAACTTATGCTTTAAAACATCACGTTGGTTTTTTGGTTTTTTAAATATTTCTTTGTTACCACCATTTTTATTACAAAATTACTTACTTTGTCTACAGACCTTTTGTCTGGATTTCATCAACACTCATTTGGTCTACCGAACAGTCAGTCAACCATTACATTTTGTCCTCCCTGAGATGTATTAATTCTAAATAAATTGTGTTCATTTTGGCTCCTCAAATGTTTTGTTGCCTATGGTTTCAATTAATCATACTTATGCACTGTTGTAATTTTAAACAAAATTTAAGTAAATGATTCAACTAAAATATTCAACAAAAATATTCAAAGAATTATTCAGAAATATAAATATTATTCTTGTTACTAGCAAATTAACAGTGCTATAATTTTGTGGGGCCAAAGTATACATAATTTCTTACTATTAAATAGTAGATTAATTTTATCAGGGTTCTTATGAACGTTTAATTTAAAAATATTTGACAGTTGCTATTGTTTAAAAAATATTTAAAAAACAGTCTAATTTGCAGTGTAATCTACCCTGTAATCAATAAATAAGTATAACGTGGTAGTCAGATTGTCATTTGAGACCAAATAGTACTGTAGATGACCTTTCATAGTCCTAAAGTCTGTAGATGAATTGTCCCTGAACCATGTCAAACTGATGGTTGTAATACTAAGTAATAGAATTTGGAATGTACTTTTTAATTTCTTTGCTGCAACTGAATAATATTTTTTGTTCGGCAATGATTGTAAATATATATGCTGTACCCAATTTACAAAATGAGGTATTTAGCAGCAAGTATGTATTTTGCATTCCTTTTCTTCAATTTTTAAGATTTAAAATTATCCAACTACTGGTACATGTGAAAATTTGTTGATTTGCAATTTATTTTTTCTTCATGAAAAACCATGCAGAAAAAAAAACAGCAGAAAATCATATTGAAATATAATAATATTAATACACTAACTTCAGAAACGATTAAAAACAAAGAGTCATACACCGTTTATATTCGTCTATAAGTCAAGGGCAGTTTTTTTACAAACAATTATGAAATGTGCTATGACTCGATAGGTTGAGGGTAAAACTTTGGGCTATGAAATTCTGTGATTTTTATATTTTTGACTTATTTTTCATAGCAGAAATTGCTGCACTCTCTATTAAACTGTGACAGGTGTCATTAGGCCAAATATCTATATACCAAGTGGTGGTATCAAGTGACAACCCCACAATATATTATTATTGTTTTCTCTCCACTAAAATTTCTTGTCATATACACGAGCACATACGGTACTCCAAAAAAGATATTTTAAAGGCTGATGCCAGCAGATACGAAAATTGAATTACATATTTCTGTTCATTATCTCACATTTTATGCATAATCAATAATGGCTTATTACTAGTTCACAAGTAGAAAAGCTAGTCATTCATCTGACTGGAAAAATCATGTGACGTGAAAATGTTTAATGATGCCAATCATGTATTCAAATGTTCCCTTGCTTTAAAACCTGACTTGAATAATTTTAGGGACAGCTCAAAGTGGATTTGATTTATTTGGTAATTTTCAGCCTTGTACCATGTTCAGAAGGAAAGGCTGACATAATTTTAAGTACCGGTAGTCTATAAAAGGGTATGGCAAAACTGTTATTTTATTTTGTACATAATCGGGAAGTTTTGAGACAAAGTTGGTACACCCTAACATACTAAAATGACTGGGACTAACTTGTTTCTTAAAAAGCATACAAATATTGTTTAAATAGTGCTTGCTGCTTGGTGTTTTTTTTTAAATTTTACTCATTGTGATGAATTTATTTATACACTTTTTTTTTTATAGCAAAATACTGCTGAATATTATTAGTAGTTATAAATGATGGAGACTATAAATAGGACTTTTTCTGGTACCAGTACTTCAATATCACAATAATATATCTTTTTTTTAAAAGGAATTTAAATAGATGTTTTTTTAGACTTATAAATTATATGATAAGGTTTACTAATTTGTTTGTTAACCTTACACAATCAAATTGGGTTTATTGGTTTGTTTTACTTTTTTGTTTTGTTTTTTTTTAGCTCAGCATACAGGTAAAACATTTGAAATGATTTTTCATTCGGAGCTGTTTATGGATCGTTTTGATTTAAGTAAAGTTGTAATGTCTTTTTAAAATATAGGAAACTCGGTAAATTGTCAGTTATCAATATAATTTGTAAAAATATACATCTCCATTTGTTTGCATATGAAGATAAGATATCTTAAACCTTTATAAAAAATACTTTGACATGATTCCGTTAGGTTAAAAAAATGTTATTCCTATGTTTAAATTATTTGATGGCTTTTATGAGTCTGTTTTAAATTAAAACACTTCGTTCTGGTGTACTTTTGTGTCTTATGGTTTCATGTGTAAAAAAAGATGAAAAACTATTATTATTAGCATACAAAAGCACACTAAAAATGCAAGCAAAAAAAATAATAATAATGTCAAAGAGCAAATTTAACCAGTTTTATTTTATTTTCACAGAAACAATTTTAGCATAAACTAAAAGTAATTATTTTCTTAACATTTAAAGAAATTATTTGCTTAACATAATTATTTTTCTTAACATAAACTTTAAGTAATTATTTTCTTAACAGCATGACATTTATAATTTAGTGTATTATCAATGATGTCAATATCAAAACAATAAAAAAACTAAATTCTGCTCAACAAATTAAATAAATTACATTGAGTCCGTGCATTGGTTGAGACATATTAAGTTTTGAATTTATTACAGACAATGCCCAGAGTATATTTAATTTCACTGATGATTTATTGAAAGAAAAATTATGATAAAAAATTGTTATTTCACAAAACTGGTTGTTCAATGGTAAAAAAGCAAACAAAAAAAACAAGATCATTTTTAGGTAACAATATCAAATAACAGAAATTTTTTTTAAAAAAGAAAAATTAAATTTTATAAAGAGATTTTTGCCTCAAAGCCATCATCATTGACACCATTGTACAGGAAAAAGTTGTTCAGTGGGGCATCTTTTTGAGACACAGCCTGGAATGACAAATATGTAACTGGTAATTTAATGTTGGATAGTTTATAGTTCACACAAGTGTTAACATCATAGTCAAATTAAGGACAGTTGAAAAATTTTACAACATATTAAATTATGAGTATCTACCTGGTGGAAAGAAGCATGGTGAGGCAAGCAATGTTTAAGTTTAATGCCACGTTGAGCACACAAATATATGATTGTATATATAAAATATTTAACATAGGAGGGATAGTAATAAATAAGAATATACAATTTGTTAAGTATAAATGGCTCTTTAAGTAGCACAAAAGAAAAAGCCACATTTTTCTATCAAACTACCTGTAGGGCTGCAAAGGATAATAGCATATATTATCATTAAGCATTGTCTCATAAACATAATGTAAATTCCCTTGCAGGCCACAAGAAAATTATATGTCACATTTAGACGTTGACATTCTCAAGCAAGCAATAACGTGCTGTTTGAGAATAACACAATCTATATATATAATTATATAATTTGCCAGAAGTAGGGCAAACAAGAAGACTACGACCATGCAGGCTATATATAGATATGCCAGAGCAAGCAAGATGCAGGCAAACCCCTCCCTTCCCTTGCCTGCCCATCGTTGGTCTCCAGACATGCGCACTGCGGTGGAGCTACCGCCCCCCCCCCTCCTGCACCACCCTCGCTTGCCAGTCATGCGCACACCCCAACAAGCTCCCGACGTCTGCTATATTTATAGAGTTCATGGGCGTGAAATAAAAAGTGTGCAGTGATGTAATCATGAAAAGGGGGGGGGGGGGGGGGGAGAGGTGTAGCAAAAGTAGCATTCTTAAATGTGCGTAACTTGAGTTCATGATTTTGTCAAGAAACTTTAGTAGATAAAAAGTTCACGCATTGGTGTCGCCAATGTTTGGCGGGCTATGTCTAGTTGTAAATATTTAGGGTAAAATTATGCTATTTTCAAAAATCTAAATTTCAAACCTTGATAACTTCTTGGGCCAAGACACCCCCGACGATAGCACAGACTGGACTAAGCTCACCAAAGCCGCATCTGAGGAGTAAATTTTGTTAATATAACTATATATTTTACGTGACTGACACAAATTTAACCACATTAATTATCATCGAATTGTACATATATATAGGCTGTTATTAAGGGTGATTGAAAAGCATGTGTATTTCTTCACTGTAACCATCTTAAAAAATTGTGACTTAAGTATATGCAAAAAATATTAGATTAACGAACTCACTGAAAGAAGTCTTCGGGTACAACCTTAGCTGGAACACCCAATTTGTTCAACAACTGAATCCGGAGATTTTGGAGTTCTTTGGTGTCAGCTTCTATGGTTTTTAAGTGAGGTCGGCGGCCATGTTGCTCAAGAAACTCTTCATAAACTTAGAAATAGAAATATTCCAGCTTTTTAATTTTTGTCATCTGAATGTTCCATAAATTCAACATTTATGCTTAACAGTAACATATACATGATACATTAATATTCTCAAAGTGATATATGATACAGTAATATTCTCAAAGTATGACTACTTAGGTAAATAACCCCTGCAGGCCAATTAACATGCCATCCAATAATTACATGAAGCAGATCACTCATAACATTGCCTGGTCCAAACCCATCCTTTTTTAAACATTTCTTAATGTTGTAATTTGTAAATGAAATAAAAGTAGTGACATATTATCCTGGATTTCTCATTTCTCAACCCGACAATGTCTTTAAAATAGATGAATTACCTCTAGTTATGAAAAATGCTGAAGGTGTTTGACGCAATTTTCTTTTCATTTCTGGTGTATCTGCTGACCAGTCAAATTTGAGTTCATCCTCTAACCTTGTGAATACAATTTTCTAAAGAAAAATAATGGTTTTAATGTTATAATAAATTCAAGTCAACAAATTAGGCAACCATCAAAATTTTTAATTTAACACACACAAAAAACCAATAAAAATGTACTCTGCTAATAATGGAATCACAAAGGATGGTGCACTACAATCTAGCTTCTTTAGTTAACTCTTGATTAATTGACTTCCCCCCTTGGTCTACATTTCAGCACACAAACATCTAAATCCAAATTTCTGTGTCTGTAACTAAAAATCAGATTTTGAAATATTATTTGCCTCAATAAAAATGTCATTAAAAAAGGCCTATGAGTTGTATTTGCTGGTAATGGTATAACTTATTATTTGCAATCTGTTACTTTTAAAGAAAAATATAAATCCTCATAAAAACAAAGCCACCATTTTCCATGACCCCAAACATTATTTTAAGAAAAATAATAAAGGAGCCAGAATGATCAATACAGTGATCGTGGGCCCTCAAAATGTAGAAGAAGAAGAATCGTAATTTTCTGATTTGCCTCTTATTATATATGAACAAGTTACATTACTTACTTCCTTTGTACTTATTGTCTCTTCTGTTTGTTTTGAGTTATCTTCTCCTTCTTTGGGCTTTTTCATTTTCACTTCTCTAAAAAATGTCAAAATAAATAAATCTCATTTGAAGTGCTTTTCAAAACATAATTAAGTAAAAAAAAAAAAAAAATGAAAAAATATGATACTCTGAAACCGTGTGAGATCTGACCCACAAGGACTCATGCTTTTAATATTATTTTTAGACTAATAATGACTATCTTACAGAAATGGAAACTGCAGATTTTTTTTTCTGAGTATGACAATTTTTTGCATTATTCCTAGGTTGCAAAGAATTCAGCTGAAGAAGTCAACAAAATGAACATATTTTGATCAGCTCCTGGAAAGCTTTTTTTTTTTTAAAAACATGGTCTGATAACTCAGGACTTTAGGCCCCACGCCCCCCATTTCAGGGAAAATGGCTACCAAAGTGACATTTCATTTATTATATTATCTTGTTGTTGTTGGTTAATTGGATTAGATTCTTTTAATGAATCAAATAAATGGGAAATTAAACTAATAATGACTATCTTACAGAAATGGAAACTGCAGATTTTTTTTTCTGAGTATTATAATTTTTTGCATTATTCCTAGGTTGCAAAGAATTCAGCTGAAGAAGTCAACAAAATGAACATATTTTGATCAGCTCCTGGAAAGCTTTTTTTTTTTTTAAAAACATGGTCTGATAACTCAGGACTTTAGGCCCCCCGCCCCCCATTTCAGGGAAAATGGCTACCAAAGTGACATTTCATTTATTATATTATCTTGTTGTTGTTGGTTAATTGGATTAGATTCTTTTAATGAATCAAATAAATGGGAAATAGTTATGATTATAATGTAAATATTCTTGTCAGTCTTAACAGTCGTCCTAGTCTTTTTTGTTAGTTTTAAACTTGGTGTGTAGCAAGACATTAGGTAAATCATTGTGTGGTCAGATTCTCCAAGGGAAAAATAATCTGTGAGGTGCGTAGGCTCTTTACATGTTTCCTTACCAAATATCAAGATTTTGTTCTTGCCATGATGGGAAGAAAGAAAATTTTCAAAAGACGTTTATCACAGTGAAAAAATGACTCACTCGTGCAGATATTCATGAAGTCCTAGGTCAGCAAATGTGAAACCATAAAACCCAAAAACGTCACCAGAGAAAAACTTGATCTTATTCTCAAAGCACAGTTTGTCAAGGCGACACTGCAGAGATGTGGGGGAGCAAGTCACACAAATAACATCAAACTGAAGGAAAAAGTTGTCATCTTTTTCACTGGGATCACTGGTGTCTGAGGTCACTGTCACCATTGGATTCAAAAGACGAGCTTGTGGCACAGAAGCTTCAGCTCTCTGAATAATACAAAATTTCAAAATGTAGAGTTCATGGATGATATTAGTACGCGTGTCATATCAGAGATCAGTCTTTTTTAAGAGCTTTCAATGGAAAAAACTATTTGAAGAAATTAAACTTACATTTTGTCCAGGGGCAGCACTCGAGACAAAGAATTGCGACATCTTGTCTTCATCGTCAATCTTTAAAAAAATAAAAAAGGGGCATATATGGATAATTGTAAAAAGCTATGCATAAAGGAATATTGAAGACCTTGTTTTTAGACAACTTATTCTGACAAAGCCGATTAACAAAGCCCATAAACAGCGTGTAGGAAGAAAAAAAAAAAAGCATGTGCCAAAAGTGTCAAAAATATATTAAAATATCATAATTTATTTTACAAGATACATCATTGCCCAACATGATTAAATTATTATACTATAATAAATTTGCGGCAAGATCTTACGTTATTTGGATCCATTAAAGTAATTGCCTTAATGCCAGAGAGAATGATATTCTTGGCAACTTCTGCTCCCAAACCCTTCATACCAATCAGAAGAACAGTTGCAGCTCTCAGTCTAAAAATAAAATAATCATAATAATAAATAACAAATTCAATTAACTAATTGAATATAGCGTATTATAGTACCTAATACAAGCTAAAAGCAAACCCCGTCCTGTCTGTTGAGTAGGTCTACTTTAGCAAAGAATAAGAATGTTTAAGTGCACTAAAATCTCGCTTAGTTTCATAATTGTTCTATGTTATATATAAATATATTTATATACAATGTGAAAAAACTCTGCCATGGCCGGTCCCAAGCCTGTGTGCAAAAGGAGGAGGGTTGAAGTGAGGCCAGCTACCTCCCCCGTAAAAAACAAACTGCAACAGGAAATCCAAAAAGAAGAGAAAAACAAAACAATTTCAGCCCTGAAAGAGTGGGCTATTCTTCCTCAAGAAGAGTTATGAAGCCTTGCAGCCAAAGCCAGGTTATACCGGAAGCCTCAAAGCCAAGGGTCCACCTTTCAAAGGCAATAAACATAGGCTCATGGATTGTTAGGACCATGTGTGAAACAGGAAAATTAGCACAAGTGGTAGCAGAAATGAGAACATAAAAACTCACACTGCTCAACATTAATATACTCAGGGCATGAGGAAGAAAATGGTCCACACACGCAAGGAATTGCTTTCATGAAGACACGGATGGCACAAGAGGCACTGATAGGATAGGAGGCCCATGGTCCAAGAATTATTACTGCAACCTTCCTGTTACACACCGTAGTCAGTAGGGAGAAATTTAATCTCCTATTTAAGGGTATGGCTTGTCCCCCTTTCTATGCATCCTGGCCATTGACTGGATAATGGAAAAATCCACAGACAAAAAGAAGAATGGGATACAGTGGACACTCTGGGAACAACAGAATGATTTAGACTTTGCAGACGACATTGCACTTCTGTCCCAACAAATGCAGCAAAAGACATAAGGTGTAGCCACCATTTCAGCAAAGCTTGGACTCATTATAAATAAAAGCAAGACAAAGATCATGAAGGTAAAATCAGCCAAACAAGAGCATATCTCTTTGGCAGGAAATGCTAGAAGAAGTGGAGGCCTTCACATAATTAGAAAACACCACTGAAATGAATGGTGGATCAGAAGCAGATGTCAGGGCTAGAATTGGAAAGGCTAGGTCGGAATTTGTGCTATTAAAGAAAATACGGGAGTCAAAGGAGCTGACTCTGCAAACCCAAGTCAGAATTTTGAACACAAATGCCCAAAAAGTCCTACCCTATATAGCAGAAACTTGGAGAACAACAGCAAACATTATGCAGAAAATACAGACCTTCATAAACACTTGCCTTAGAAAGATCCTCAACATCAAATGGCCAAACAACATCACCAACAAAGACTTACTGGAAAAAACATACCAGGAGCCTATTACTGAAGGCATCATAAGGAAAAGATGGAGGTGGATAGGGCACACTCTCCGCAAACCCCCTGATAACATCAACAGACAATCCGTAACTGGCCTAACACATGGAATCCACAAGGAAAAAGAAAGAGGGGAAGATCAAAGAATACATGGAGACACAAGCTAGAGGCAGACACACAAAGTATGGGATACACCTGGAAAGGAAAGCACCGGATCAAAATAAATAGAAAATTCTTGTAGACGGCCTATGTCCCAGGGGGGTAAAAAAGGCATTAAGGTAAATAAGTAAGTACAATTTCAAAGTCAATAATGTGAAAATATGAATATGATTCTGATGTCATGTGATATGTATAAATCATAGTAAATATAGTATATTATAAAATATGTACTTTCAGTTTGTAAATGGTTTTACTTTATAAATCTTCTTAAATATTTTCAACATATGACTATAAGTACAAGACTATATGAATGACACTATATACTATATATGTCTTCTTCGTTCAAAGTATGCCTAAGTATGGTCTTGGACTATGGAGGAGCATGATCATCATTTTGGCTGAGACTACTGCTAATAGTATACTAATACTAATAGTATTTTTATTGTTCGTCCGTCGAGGACCATCGAGTCGTCTGGGGACTGATGACTTGCGCGGATGATTTTGTTTAAAGTGAAGAAGAGTTGCGCTGCGTCTACCTCACTCTCTCGTCCGAGCCCACTATATCCAGTAGCAAGACTCTAAGTCAAGATGACCAGGGATGTGTTCGGTTGCAGGAATTGTCATTGTTTGCGCCTTACGGGACTCCAACTCCGGGTTTGAATTCAGAGTTTCCTTCTCTTAGATGAGTTGCTGACCAAGGTTAACGAGTCACATCCACCCGGGGTGATGTTTTTGCTTGACTGGTCTTTTGCTGGACTTGAACACCAGACCACCAACTTGAGGTTTGCTCAGTTTAGACCATTTGGCCACCCATAATACTAATAGTACTAATTACTAATAGTGCAACTTTAGCCTCCTGCAAACGGCTCCAATTTTGCTTAGGTGCCATGGGTTTGTATTAATTATTCCATCCAGGTTTCACTCAATTCACTGTGCCTGTGTTGAAATTGTCGTTGTCTTTGTGTACTGCGGACTAGATCAACTAGACTAGTCCTAAATTACTACATGTAGGCACTTTGATTAAAATTTCAAAACATTTTTAAAAATATAAAAATACTACAGCTGTATAGAGCCCATACAATGGTTTACAAAAACACAAGATCAACTTTTGGTAATGTTGTATTTTAGCGTCGGTAATAAAAAAAAAATTCATTGCCGAAGTTCTGTATTTCCGGTTTTTAGCTAAAAGTAATAAAGAAAATGGCCGGCAGACCCAAAAACAATAGTTTTCTTGTGTTGCCTAATGCTGTATTAACTGATCAGGACATAAAAAATAAACCGATTTGGACACTGGTTACATTGGGACAACAATTGACAAATAGTTTTGCAGCTCTACAATGGTGCGCACAAAGGCGCTTGCTCAAAAACACAATAACTTGTGGACGTTGTCAACAACCGTGTACACTCAACCGATATGCACAGGGAATTGATGGGCATAGATGGGCTTGTGATGGGTGTGGCTTCAAAAAGTCTGTACGAGATGGCTCGTTCTTCACACTGAGGCAAGTTACTATTATGACGTACTGTTGGGCATGCGACATGCCACAGAAACAGATGGCTCGTAAAACTGGTGTGAGGGAGAAGGCAACATTGGTAGACGGGTGTAACTTTATGCGTGAGGATGCGGAGATCTGGCTTAATTCAAATGCAGTTGAAATTGGGGGCTTTGATGCTAATGGCGATTCTATCGTAGTTGAAATCGATGAGACTAAATACTTTCACCGGAAATACCATCGAGGCCAGTGGCGAGATGGACATTGGGTTTTTGAGGTATCGAGCGTGAAAGTGGAAAATGCTTTCTGATTGAAGTCCCAAACAGAAATGCAGCAACTTTGCAGGCCTGCATACAGCAGCATATTTTGCCAGGTTCTCACATCATATCTGAAGGTTGCGCAGCTTATGCGCAAGTTGACAGGATAGGAGGTGGAATATATCAACATTCAGTTGTTTCCCATCAACACAACTTCGTTGACCCGAACGATGCAGAAGTCCACACACAGAACATTGAGAATATGTGGATGCGGGCTAAGAGCAAACTGAAGAGACAATTCGGGACAAGTCGTGCTCTTTTTTCGTCCTATTTGAACGAGTTTGCTTATCGTTGTTACTTTGGCGGCGATGTAGACTTATTCTCACAATTCATCATGTCTTTGGCTGACAATTATAAATTATAGATAAATGAACACGCATTTTCTGTCACTGAATAAACATTAAAATTGTTTTATATGGTTTTAATTATTTTTTAACAATTTTTAAATTTTTTTAATTACCGAAGCTAAAATACAACATTACCCAACTTTTTAGCTCAAGTGGTTCATAAGTTATGAATTTTTTAGTAAGGACCTCAAAACCCCTTTTTCACTATGGGATTTTCCTCCACATTTCGTCACCCTCATATTCATATTGCTATTGTTATTGTTTGTATGCCTATAATTATAACTTTTTAATAAAATGAGACAAAAATATGATATTTTCAGGGAACACAGTTAAATATGAGTTCTTCTAAATAAAACCACAAAATACAATTTTAGTTTTTGTTAATATTCCGCAAAAAATATTTTTAATCTTGATAATTTTCCTTATTAAAATGAATAAAACATGAGATGCGTCTGAAAAAAAGTCATGATTTGATTTATTAGTGACGTCCTGAGTCACACATTCATTTTACATTATTAACAAAACGTTACTGAACCTCCTCTGAGCATCGAGTCCCCATAGTCTAATTTGTCTGTCATATAGTTCGGCTTCGTCTTGTGTGATAGTGTCCATTGTCGACTCAGAAGAATCCATTGTTTCTTCTTTGAAAAATGCCGGTAGAGAAAATGGGAAAAGATTAAAAAAAAATACTCTTTACTTTAGAAGATACTTTATTACATTTGCCAGTTAAACGTGGACTTCAAGAAAGTAAAAATTGTATAAATCGAGATATTTCATGATTGATAATCAAGAAATAAGTATTTTTTTTATTTAAATTACTTAAATTTATTTATTTCATAATGATAATAAACTTCAATGCATGCATGTTTCGTTTATTATATATTATTTTAAAATTTTATGTTACTTATTTATCTTAAGAAAATTGATATAGCCTTTCGCTTGCGTAAAATGTCTTGTTTATATTTATATTTATCATTTCCATCTAGTCAATTTTACAATTGCAATTTGAAGCATGGGGATATAATATATAATATAAAATATCATATATATTTTTGAAGAATGACCTTACTTAGTAAGTACCATTTCAGTAGTAGGACATTAGGAGTGGTAGTATTTACTAATTTTGTATTAGTATTAGTTGTAATAATGGCTTAATAATTTTAAATAATTTACCAAAAATAATATAATAATGTTTATTAATTAATAATAATATTTTGAATAAATGAAATTTAAAAAAAAAAAATTATTATTAGCCTGCGCCTGCCTATTTTTTTTTTTAAATTGTCATCTGCACAGGCTCCCTCCTGAAGCATGGACTTGGAAGAGTTTAAGTTTTAGACTGAACTGCTTGAAACAAATTAAGTTCGTGTATCAGTTCAGTATGCCCAAGCCATGAAAATGAATGAAAATTTAAAGAAATTGGTAGGTAAATAATAGACCTGAAATCATTTAGCTGAAATCATTTAGTTTAGATGTGGATGTAGTGTTTAAAAACACATAAATGTAGCCTAATATTAATTATATTGAAAGATGTTATTTCCATTGTATAATTAACAAAATACACTATTAAATTATTAAATGATAATTAAACAACCAGTTTACTGAACTCAGCAAAAAAAGGAGGGTAAAATTGGAGCAAGAGGGTCATTTTAGTAGTAAAGTATGCTGCTCACCTCTGGAGAAACAATGATGATTAACCAGGCTCTCCATGATGTACAAGATAAAAAAAAATGGGCTGGTCAATTGCTCTAATAATATCAAACAGAAACTTGTCCCTCTCCCCCCTAGACAGCGACGAGGCCATGACAGGCAGTTCTGGCTCATAACAGCAAGAACTGCTCATTCCTGCCAAAGACAATCAGGGCTGAGGGACTGGAACAAGCTTCCAAAAGGAACAGTTTAGGCTTAGGCAACAACACTTGACATGACATGTTTGTGTCTATTGCCTCAGGCCTTTCAACCCCCTGTTCCTGTTGCAGCCCTTGCAACCAGTGAAATATCCTCTTCAATATCAGGCACAAAAACTTTGCAAATCCCCTCTACATACATAAGAGCCAGACTGATCAATACATTGATCCTGGGTCTTAAAATATAGAAGAAGAAGAAGTAATACCTATGTCCTTGTTGTGTACTATATTTTTGGATGTGGCACCATCTTTGTTGCCAAGGCAGCAGACACAAAAAACGTTGCACACAACATGGGGACAAAAAAGAAAGGGAAGTTCACTCATATTATGAACTGTGTCATGACCCTCCTGCTCCAATTAAATCAAAATTATATAAGTTAACATTTCGGCTGAACCTGTGCAAACCAGCTAAAAGATATTCCAGTTTGGATTCTTATTTTCTTACTGAACTGAATATGAATTTTAAATGGCCACCTTTAAAGTAGTAGGCTGATGAAACTATTATTTCCAGGCTGCACTCTGCGTATAGCTAGTGGTTTTTAACCTCTTAATTTTTTTTAGGCCCTGCCCACTGATGCAGTCTGCTCCAATGGGAGCCTGCTGGCAGGGGTACAGATTTCCCCAGTTTTTTGTACCGGTAACAGATATTAAACTTCCTCATCCCTTGTTAGTGTCTGTCAATGGCTAGGCACAGCATTGGGTGTTGGGTTTACGATAACAGCTGGCAAGTTGGTAACAAAATTGTGTCACCAATGATGAAAAAGCAACCCCTGTTGATAACAATGGTCAGAGGCAGCCGATTAGCCCTCATTACTAGGTAGCTTCATGTCATATAATGTTTAATGTAGGAGCCAAGAGTGCTCATTACTGCATTTACATATTAAATATGACCAGGATCAAGGTGGTCAACAGCACTGAGGAAATCTTCACAAGAGGGTGCCAATGAAGATCAACCTACCAGCACTACAGGGCTACTACTTTGCTCCAGGGTGGTGAAATAGGGGTGGTCATGGGAACCCATCCATTTCTTTGTAGCAGCCATCCCTTGATATAAAGCGACCTTAATAAGGTAGCCATGTGTCCAGCAGTAATGGGGGACGTTCCCTCTCTTGGCTGTGGTAGGTGGGATAGCAAATTTGGTTAATTTGTTGGCCCATAAGAGTCTAGGTTCAGGCCACCCATTTTTAGATTAGATTTCTTTACACAAAAAAAATGAATTATTAAAATTATATCACCCCATTTAAGTTCTTTTAAAAGTAGACTAGTGACTAGTATGTTGCAACACGCTGCTTGAAATTTGTGTGTACCATGAGAATAACTTGGCATTGCGTTTAACAATCGCCCGCACCAAGCGCCTATTAAAATAATTATATTTTTTGCCGTAGTTTTGTTCCCATTTTTACTGAGGTATTATTTTTAGTCTTTGTGGGAAGTATTTGTGGACATTTTATTAAAATTAGATTAACTTATTATAATCCATATATTCTAACTTAATAATTTCCTTTGTCATTGCCTGCTGCAAATATTTTAGCTATATATTTATAAATTATTATTTGCAGTTCACTGCTTTGTAAATATTTCATTTGTCTAGAACAGTGGTTCCCAACCTTTTAGACTCTTAGAGCCTTTTTTATTAATCAAATTTTATTAGGAAGTCCCTTAGGTCTTCCCTGTGTCTTACAAATTTCATTCAATTTTATTTCCTGAATCCGCTGAAAAAGTGCAAACTGAGAACAGGTTGGGGACCACTGCTCTAGAATGTTCCTTTAGAAATTTAAATTTAAAAAAGATGATTAGATGATGAGAAACTTAGAGATTTATTGTAAAGTTCTTAATTGAAAATATGTAAACTTAGATACAAAATAGTTCAACTCTTAAATGCTGTGACTTATCATTAGAGGGATGTATTTCTTCTCTTGGACCCTGAGGATGGCTCACTATTATCTGCAGAAGATCAAGAACATCAATTGGACCTTAAAGAAATATTTGAGTATTATATTCAATGTTCTAGGCGATTATCAGGTAAGGATTTATTATCCTTTTCAATGTCTTTATTATCCAAATTTTAATTTTATATAAACAGTATTTAATAATTTAATACATTTAAAAACAACCTGTGTGAGTTCTTTTTTTATTTTAACAGGTTGAGTTTGCTATTCATGGACAAAATAATTAGTATCATATTTTTCTGAACTGATTTGCTAGAATTTTCAGCACCATGTAGGATAAAAGTTTTTAAACATGTGTTTTTGAAATGCAGTCTTCTTGTAATATTATTCTCTGTCCTGTTGCCCTGAGAGATTTTCATTGAATAGATACTTATTATTTCATGCTGTAAATATTTCCTTGCAGAATACCATCAATTACATCACACCAATCAGAGTAGATGCAATTTCAGCAACATTGTGCCTAGATTTATGCAACTTTTGAGAGAATGTGTTTTAACACACCAGTGGCCACAAGCCTTAAAATTGGCTCTGGCACTATCTAAAGAAGCAAGGGGCACAGAAACTACTTTGTGGAAGGCTAGTCAAATTTTTTCATTTTTCATAATTTTTAAATTCAACGAATAGTCATAGCCTGGAATTATATAAATGAGAATGTTTGTATGTTCTTCATATAAAGTATTAATTTCAACATTTTCCCATGCCCAAATACAATAATGGTGGACCCATGTTATTGTAAAAAATACAAGCACAAGTTTAAAAAATGTGTAGTTTTTTTTTTAAATAATGATCTATAAAACTCTGTATTAGGCCAGGGTATTCTGGTAGTTAATATTCTATACTGAAATAATTTTAACCAGATATAAGGTTAAGAATAATTACACAGCCAAGATTATTTCTTTTTACCAAAAAATCATTAAAATTAATATATTTAAATTGAATTGAATACCTTTGAAAAACTTATCAGATTGGTCTTACATGCCTGTACCAGGAGGGAGAGAGAAGCAGGCGTTTTGTCGAACAATTTGTGAAGTAAGTTATTTTAAGATTCTGAACAAAACTGTATTTTAAGTGTTCACTATTGACTTTTGCAGTTGTAAAGTGCAAGTAATTTAACTATTTTTTGTCTGAAGTACCTATTTTAATACAAGTCACTGAGTAATCATTGTGTAACATATGAATCTTATTATGAAATCATTTTTTAATCAAGACAGTTGTATATGCTTCAAAACTTGGCAGTTGTGGAAGTGATGCTTGATTTCCTGCTTTTTCTTCTTACTCACTCCAACCTGGAAGATGCTAAGAATCTTGTGCAGGTCAAACAAAAATGTTTCCATTTAATTTATAGGCTGAAATACCAAATACGTTGTTTTCTTAAATTTCACTTTAAATCTAACATTTACCTTATTTGTTAATATTAATTATACTTAATCTTTTTATTCTTAAAAATAAAATATTAACTGTATGACACATCAACAGGAGCTCAAGCAAAAGACATTATTTCCAAGCCAACTGATCAATGAGAGAAGGAAAATGGCCCACAAACTTTTCTTTGCTTACCAAGGTTTAACTTTGTATGCTGAGTGGAAATTGGCGTTAATGAAGTTAGATGAAGAGGAAAATGACTTAGGTATGGCAAGGCTCCTAATCCTGTCTAATCCTGTTATTTAATTAATTTTTGTATTTTATCAAGAGACATCTACAGTAAGATTTGCTGTAAAAATTATCATTTTATTGATGATTTTAGGATTTTCCTGCTTTAATGATGCAATATCAATAGGATTTTATTTAAAGTATGGACGGTTGAAGATCAAATTAAAAGTTACGTGTTTTTCCAGATTTAATTTCTCAGAAATTATCATTGGGGTCATCTACTCGATCTACCAAAGCAATTGCGGACAGTGCGGTGGAGTACCTGGTTACTATAAAAGATACATCAGGAGTGTGGGATATTTTTATTACTAGACTTGTAGAGGTAGGTTAACAAATAAGAAAAATGTGTATTAAAGTATCAATCATACATTTAATTCCATGCATGTAAAGAGGTAGCTTTCAAATGCACAATCACATCACTACAGGTTTTTGTGTTTTTTTAGAAGTTCAACTTAAGTTTCAAAGTTAATAAAACAGTATTTTGGTGTTTTCATTAATTGCCTATGTTGTGGCTATATTCAAATATTTGTAGAATTGTGTACTAAAACAATTTAAATGAATTCAGACCTGGCTACTCTAATGATTTTGGTGTACAATTTACAATTTTGAGATGCTTCTTATGATAGTACTTAATGACCTATCAGAGCTACGACTTTAAGAGACCTGGTTGAAAAAATATAATTTGGCAGTTTTTATTCATTTAAAATTAAAAATAAAAACCTTTTTTCGTTGTTAGTTTTAACTACTTTGAACATCTGGCCGTTGAATGAACTGAGAAATACAATTGTTTGGGGACCATCCATAATTATATTACTTATGCACGGGGGGGGTGGGGGGATATTTGTTGACTAAGGATCATAGAAGTGTGAATTGGAGGGGATGAGGTATAATGGTCTAAATATTTTTAAAGGCAATGAAGTAAGACTGCCACTTTTTGTAATGATGGTGATAATTTTCATATTGTTGCTTTGTGTTTTCACAATGAAATTGCTAGATACTGCAACAGTAATATTAATTATTGTCGCCCTAGTGACAACTTTTTGTTTGCTTCGATGTTGTATAACATGACATAATTATTTCTCAAGTCGGGCGAACTGCGATTGCAAATATAGAGAACCTCTGGATTTTTTAATTTTTCTTAGTGCATTATTCACTGCTCCCCACTGAATGTTAGATTTGACAAATATATATAAGAATGAGCTGTGCTGATCACATAACGCTAAAAAATTATTCAATTTAAATACGTTCATAATCTTAAACAAAAACGATAGGAATTTTCTATGCTTTTACGGAAATTGAATCAATTTAAATATGATAAAAATAAAATATATCTACTTACATTTAAGTGTATGATAAGATAATCTTTTTATTATCAATAAATTAACTTTTGTAATCACATTTATTGCGAAAACCCAAACATCTGGGTTTTTTTTTAATGGTGTTGTAAATATTGCGAAATTAAATTAATTTTTTTTATTAAAATATCTTCAAACAATATCAAACTAAGTTTTCAATTGAACTCAAAGTAAGAAAAATTAGAGTAATCTTATTAGAACTTAATTTAAACTCGCAATTCACAAGCTTTAACTTTTGTTGATTTAATAAGCACGTGTGACAAAACTGATAAGGGTTTTCCCCCTTTTAAAAATAAATTTATTAAATATAATTGATTGATTTTTGTAGGTTAAATTTTTATTGAAGATACCAATATATCAAATTCCTGTAAAATACATTTGCATTACTATTAAGATTTTTTGTTGTAAATTTAAGGAATGTTTTTTACAACTTTCGGAGAGAAAAAATTGTAGTTCAGGGGCACAAAAACTAAATATGTTAGAAATGTAAACATCATCACATAGATACTGCTTTTTAAAATAAGGAATTCTGATTAACTATGTCCTAAATATACATTTCATGGAAGAGGGATATTGTCATCAAAACCTTTGTCAGTCATAAAAATGGGATTTTTAGGTGTTTAGACTTCACAATTGCAGGTAGAAAATATTGCTAACTTCCTATTATTTTTATCTCAGTTACATCTTGTCATATATTCTAGTTTTAAAAGATCTAGTAAGCAGCAGTTGAAATCTATTTCTAGAAGTCACAAAGCAGCTGTACAATTTGAATACCCCTTGTTTTTCCAGCATTCTTCTTATCTTCTCTTAATATAGCTTTCGGTAGTTATTAGACTATAATATGTTAACAGAAAATAAAATCAGGGATGGCCAACCCATGGCTTGCCACATGGTGTCATTAGTTATTGGTTATGCTTTATACATAATGATTGTTTATTTCTTCACTATTATGATACAGTATTGTATTATTTGTATGATTCTTAGTTGATTAAGTACTATTCTGAAACTATATTTTACTATTTATGGAGTTCCAGGGTAAACAGGTCTGAGAACTGGATGGGAAAAAAGTGTTTTTATCAAGTTTATTTATCATTTGAAGCACTCAGTTAATTTTTTTCAGGTTTATGAATATTATGGAGAAGTAGAGGAAGCTCAAAAAATTTTGCATGCCTACAGGGAGAGAAATCCAACAAATCCTAATGCTCATCGATACCTTTATGAATTATGCAGTAATAATAGTGAAGATGAGGATGTCCAGTTAGACTGTCTTAAGGTAATTGAAAATATATATAACTGGCTACTTATATGCCTTTTTTTTTTGTAAAGGTAAATGAGCTGCACCATCGTCTCACAAAATTGGATGGATGCTACCCCGATGACTCATTCATTTAACAGTATTAACACATTTATCACCTATATCTGTGGTTGGGGGAGGGGGGGTGCTGAGGGGCTTGGGAAATGTTTGGGAGCGCTGAGACTATCAAAGTGGGCGGTGGGTATTATATAATTTTTATACACCAAGAAGAGACAAAGACGGTTTGATTTATTTTTAAAACAGATGTATCAGCATTTATCAATACAGTTAGCAAGGCACTGTGAGCTGAAAACACCAAGTATTGTAGTTTTAATTGACTTTAAAAATGAGTTGCTGAGTAACAAGGATGATTTGGAATACTTAGAATTTGGCTTGCGTGCATCATTTAATAAATTTAACGTATAACAATGTTAATTGATAAATCGGAAAATTCAATGAAGTATTCATCCATTCAGCTTTTAGTGAGGTTCCAACTTTATAGACACAAAGCTGAGAAAAAGGAGATTAGATGTATGGCATAGCAATATTAGTATGAGATGGCATTTCTACTGGATGAATTGACTTTGAAGAAATTGAATCTCTTCTTTCGCTAGCATATTGTTGTGCAACAGGTGAAATTTTTATCAAAACAATTAAAAATGTATGTTTCATATTTTAAAGCAGTTCTGTCAACTAAGAAAAATTCCACTAAAAAGCATACTATTGAAACTGATTGGGCACCATCAATGACTGGCTTTAGGTTTCAACAGTTCGTCATTATCTTTGTGTCATTTATCGCCAACATCTGGTAGCTAAAAATTTCAGGCCCTTTATTACTTCAAATAAATAGTGGAACAAGATATGTTTAGGCTTGAAAAAAAGACAGAACCATTAAAATGTAACTTTCTTTGAGTTGTTCTGTCTTTTTTAAAAGATAAGACATATTTTGTTCCACTATTTATAATTTATATACTTCAGTGGAGCGCAGTCTCTCATATATTATTAATTATGGCAGCTAATTCAAATGCTTCTCATTGTGCTGACTCCCAAGACATCACATACGACACTGTTTAATATAAATTTGCAGATACAATGGAATGAAACCTGCCTTTTAAAAATCAAACTTTCTTCCTTACTTTGGAATACAAATTATTAGTCTGTTCAAGCTCAACATAGGGCTGCTCAGGTTATGCTGATTTACCAGCCTGTCAGAATTATTTTCAAAACGATTATCTGGTAGAGCGATTCAAGAATGTCCTTTTGTTGAAGAAAAACATTGAGTGAATAAAAGCTTTTTTTTTATGATTAATCTAATGCCATTTTTTAAGTAGGGCTTATTCATTAAAAATGATTTTAAACCAAAGTTTAAAGATTAGTATCAAAGGTTTTGCCTGCAGTATGAGAATTTAATTATCATATTTTCGACAGTGGACTACTGCTTGTTGCATTCTTATCATTGTATTTGGTAAAAGTAAAAGGTGATATTAATCAGATTTACCGGCTTTGTATGTAAAACTCTTAAACGGTACCTTAGTAAGATAATTATTTTGTGATTTATTCTTTTAATTTAATCCATAATACAATAAAGCTTCATTTTTTTAAAATGAATTATTCAAATATATGTCATTGTGTAAATTATCTTCCATAGAGGGTCCTGAACAATTTACTCTTAAAATGTTTTATAGTTGCATTTGACAGAGGGGCGTTGAGGGCCAGTTAATGGCCCCAGGGGGGATGTGGCCAAAAAAGTTTGAGACCCACTGATGTATAAGATTTATGTAGTTTGGCATAAATGTATTGTTCTAATATATCACTGAAGTTGTTCACTTGCTCGTCTATCATTTGAAAATATTATTACTTTTCATAAATCTAATGGAAATGACTTGGCATAAGAAAATTTAGCTTTAAACAAAATCTACCTCGAGGCTGTTTAAATTATTTGTTATAGTTATTACACTGAGACTTGTAAATGAGATCTTCTAAAACTGGTGAAAATAAAACCTAACTTTTAACTAGACATTGTTTCCATTCCTTTGAAACTACCCATACAAATTTTTTTTTAATAAATATTTTCCTGACTTTTCAGAGCATTGTGCAATTGGATCCTTGTAATTCTCTGTGTCTTAAATTATATGAACTTACAGGTAAATATTTTGTTTTTACTTTTAAAACAGAAAAAAATGCATGTAAATTTTGTGACGTGAGTGATTGAGATTTTACACTGAGTCTAGTTTTGTATATAAGTAGTATAGCTTTGTTTTATCCGCTCCAAACAGAAGCCAATGACTCAAGGGCAGTTTCTATTTTGTTTGACTACCTTGACTTTGACCATTGTAGTGGCAACGAGGAAGTCTGGGCATCTCTGGCTAATAAGTTAGAGCAGATGCAGAATGAGTAAGCATGTTTTAACTTACATTTTGTTGGTCTGAACTGGGTTTTAAAATGTTAAAATTTAATGTTCATTACATGAATTAATTGACTTGGTTCCAAGATTGCATCCAGATAAGAAATTAAAATAAAATGTATAAATGTTTGTTAGATAATCAAAAGTTTTAGGATTTCAATCATTCCATACACTTTTTGAAAATGAAAAAATGGATAACCTTTTAAAACTTTTTTTTCAGTCTTGAATTAACAGAGGTTGTAAAAAGTTGTTGGGAATCACGAAGTGATTGGTGGCCTGTTGCAAGATTTCAAGGACATCATGAAGTGTTAAAGAAGTGTCAAGCCCATATAAATTGTGTTAAACAAGTAATGGACAAATTTGGTATGTTTCTACAATACTTTTGCAATAATAACTTTTAGTAATACAAAGTAGTCCTTTGATAATTTATAATACCGGTAGGTCATAAAGTACTACATGTATTTATATTTTTTTTCAGGAACAGAAGAGAAAACCTGAAATGGCAGAAAGTCAAGGAATTGCAACAGTCATTGTAACAGTATGTTACTTTTGTTCTGCAAGTCAAAGGATATGTTTGTTGACTGCAGTAAACAGCATGAACAATGATGAGCATAATGATGAAAATTGGTAGTAAATGGAAAAAGGGCAATTATTGTTTTATTTGGTTTTAAATCTCTGTGTAAATATGAAGTGTAAATATCTGCATTGTTATGTTACTTGTATAGCTTCTAAATAAAATTTATTTAAAATAAAAGTATTCATTTTTTCTCATATTTATTGCTCAGCAAAAAAAGTTGAATGTTCTTTTTTAAAAGACTTTCATCCTAAAAAATATATAATAAATTAACTTTAGTGTCCATCTTTTTATTTGAAATTATTTACAATGCATGACTAAACAGTTTAATTCAACCAAAAATGGAAGGAATCACAACGGGCTAAAATTAGAGAACCAACAACAATTATCATTTGAGGCTCTGGAATCCATAAGAGCACATTTATTTTTAAATATTTCAACACAAGATCAAAATATGTGCTAAGAGCAATATGTTTGACTTCAGGTTTTTCCACTGCCTGCATGCTGTTTAGATGACTCATCATCGTCCTGATGCCATAATTGCTGCCACACCTACAAAAAAAAGTTTCAATAAATATCTTTTATAAAGAAAGAACACCACTTTATTATTTATTGCCATGAACACATGTTCTCAATGAGTTCCCAATAAAATGACCACTTGTTTGTGTATTTTACCCACTAAATACAAAGTATAAGGAAAGAAAGAACCAAAAAAAAAAAGTAAATTGGTTAAAACATTTATTCCATAATAATATAGAAATACAGACTTGATGATAGCAGTTAGCAGCTAATGATGTTTGCACCATATTTTTTTTTTTATTATTAACTTACTGTCAAAAGAGATCTTTTCTGTAATATTCTTTGTTTTGATATTTTCATCCTGGTTTGTGATGAACACATAGCCATCTAGTTGCTCAGTCCACCCATATTTACTAATCCATTGACTTGAATGAGCATCTGGTAAAAAATTATAAGTTTTAAGTAACAAATAGAGTTGAAAAATATTCAGTCATCAGGGATATTAAAAAGAGAACTTAAATTTCTAATTATTATCTGGACCAGATTTGGGCAACTTACAACATGTAGGCCCATGCTGCATGTTGAATCAGGCCCACAAGACCTTCTAGGAACTAGATTAATGGTTTTGTAAAACATGGAAATTGTGAATGAAAAGCCTTTGAAGATTAATAAGCACAATGCGAAATTGTAAATCTGAAATAATAAAAATCACATCCAATTAAAAAATAATTCCGCTGGCTTATTTTCAAAGCCAATCTTCAATGTTGAATATTAAAATTATCCTAAATGCATTGAAAATTATCACGCGCTCCATACAATTGTAAAGTAAATCTTAAAAAATAAGAACACTTTGATTACTAAAAATTTGTCCCAATAAAGCCAAAGCGTTCACTATAAAGAAAGATAAAATAAGGAAATTTATTCTCATCTGTAACATCAAGGATTTCGATTGGTTCTCCCCCCATCTTGACAATGAGGTCAAATAAAATGTAAGATGCCACCTAATTCTAATAAAAGAAAGGGCATAAAATCCTCACCTGTAATGTTACCGAGGAGTTGGCGCAATTTGTCTTTTCTAATACTCTGATAAGTGGATGCTACTACATGACAGACAACTGAAAGATATGCATCAAATATTTTTCATATATCAAATGAATATTTTAACTTCACCCCTTCATGAATTTCAGGGGTTAACAATTACAGCACACGTGTTGGTTTTTCTTGCATTGCAAACTTTACCCTTATGAAATAAAAGTTGTTGTTTTTTTAAATTAATTGTAGTTGTAATTCTTAATTTAAATGTATGCATTTACTTCCAAGTCAGACCTTTATGGTTTTTAATTAATTGTAGTTGTAATTCTTAATTTAAATGTATGCATTTACTTCCAAGTCAGACCTTTATGGTTTTTAATTAATTGTAGTTGTAATTCTTAATTTAAATGTATGCATTTACTTCCAAGTCAGACCTTTATGGTTTTTAATTAATTGTAGTTGTAATTCTTAATTTAAATGTATGCATTTACTTCCAAGTCAGACCTTTATGGTTTTTAATTAATTGTAGTTGTAATTCTTAATTTAAATGTATGCATTTACTTCCAAGTCAGACCTTTATGGTTTTTAATTAATTGTAGTTGTAATTCTTAATTTAAATGTATGCATTTACTTCCAAGTCAGATGTTTAGGGATGTTTTGAACGCTCTTATGAAAAATAACATACATTTTATGAATTCTTTCTTGGATATTGCCCTTAGAATCTAATACTAATTAATAGATTAAAATTGAACATTAATTCTGCACAGAAATGGAGAAGTCAATTTTGTTAAAGTGTATTGACACACCCTAATTTCTTGCACCCACTACATGAATGCCTAAGCCAGCGGTTCTCAACCTGTGGGTTGCGACATGAGAAATTGTATTAAAGGGTAGCGGTATTAGGAAGGTTGAGAACCACTGGTCTAAAAGCTGAAAGAAAGGACACCTAATAAGACCTTGATATTGTAATATTAAATGTAAGTGCAGCATAAAGTGTCACAAAAGATAATTTTTGTTTGTTTTTTTACTTCGTCTAAACAATAAAGCATTCTTGTAGCTAAACTAAGGATTACAATACAATGCTAATTATAAGGTTATTGGTTTAAAGATTATACATTTTTCATAATTATTCATTTAAGCCAACCTACATTTGCGTATTGAGTCTTCAAAGCCCACAATGCCAATCAACAGGCTCGGATCATCTTCCAGAGATGACTGCAGTAAAGAATGATCCCAACGTTATTAAATCATCAAAATATTGCATATTTACTATTTAATAAATTTCTTTATAAAAATTTGACAAATAAATAAATAATAACGTTATTTAAATGTGTAAACCCTTATTCTCGCTTCCATAATATGACCACTCAGGAGTCATAAGCTTTAAACATGGTTAAACTTCCTTTGATAAGAAGTTGATTAATTATATACAGCCCAGCCATATGAGGGGGTTTCCTAGCCTTTACAAATTATGTACCGGAATTACTGAAATTTAAACCTCATGCGTCTATTCACTTCTTTGCAATCCTAAAAAAGTAACATGTGAAAGAGTTGCATATTACCCAGAATTCTTGGAAGTTTGCAGTTTCTAGATAGTTTGCCAACTTTAAAACTTTTGATACAGGCTCCTCGAGTAACTGAGAATAGAAAAATTGTGATCAGAATCATCTGCCAGTTTTAGCATACACACTATTAAATCCCATTTTTAAAACATCTTTAAAAAGATACTAGATCTAACTCATGAATAGCATCTCTTTTGGAGTTTCAAAGATTTTTTTCAAGGCATAAATAAATGTACTCACTCTTGCTGTCTCAATAAGACACTTGCACAAGATAAAGTCTGAGTGAGGAAGATTTGTTAGTGCTTTCAGAAGAATAAGTGCTGTCACACCAGTCTGATACAAACTTGGATTAAACTGGTATCTTCAAAAACAAAAAATGATTAAAAAAATTGCTGTATCTTATTTTTAGAAAAAGAAGAAAAAAAACTAGGCCTTTATTAAATCAAAGAATAAAATGCATTACGTACGTAAGGAATAATCTATGCGCTGATTCAGGGGGTCAGAATAATTAGCAGCACTACACCTCCTAAAAATTTCAAGACCTTTTCCACATCCCCATTTAGATGTAATAATATTTTTCGGAATTTTGCATACGCTATCACATGATAAAAATGTCCAAAAAATACAAATAAATCTGGTTTTCTTGGTCTTCCAGCACCCCTGGTTAAAAACCTTTGCTCTAATAAACAATTACAAACAGACCAAAACAGAAAGTTCACTTGGCAGCTGTTCAGATGAATTTAAATTAATTATTTTTATTGATAAAGTTTGATCTATTGTATCAAAGGAAATAAATATATCACAGAATTACATATGCTAATTAGTATCTTCTAATTGTTTCTCTTTGATCGAAATATTGATACTGGTAAATGAACTTACAGCTTTAGTATGGCCAAATTAGCTTCAAGGTCATATGTGTTCTCACTTGCTTGCATGTCGACATATCGTTCTAATGTCTGAAGATTCTCTGGATTGTATCTGTGAAATATAAGACATTGACTGCATAAAATACAGTGGATTCTGATTTACTGGTATTTATAATCTTAGGGACCTTGGTAATTTCATCAATACAATATTAATTATCATAATTTTCCGTTTGCAAAATCTCATTTTCATTCATAAGAGTTTGCCGTGTGACAGTGTGCAAAGTGATCTTCTGGGGAGACCCTTGCACCCACTTTAAATAACAAAATAAGAAACAAAAATCTTCTGGGGAGGGGAGACCCCTCCCCCCTATTATAAAAATATAAAATAAGGAAACAAAAACTTGCATGCATTGAGTGAATACAAACATAAATATCTGCATCTATTGAATACATCGCTGTAGATGGAATTTGACAATAATCAAATAAAATATGACTAAAATTTAATTAGTGATCATTAATTTATTATTAGTTTAGGCCTAGCCCTGTTCATTTTCTGATCATGTTAAGTGTAATTAAGCTTAAGTTATAGTCACTTAAACTTAGTGTAGTGAAGTGTAGTAAACTTATTTCTAATGTAGTTTTTTAGTAGTCAAATTCAAATGTGTTCATTCAATTTGAAAATGTTACCCAAGTTCAAGTACCTATACTTAAAAATATTACTATTTTAGAAGCCTAGTTAGATTGTATGAAGTGTCTACATGTCCGGCGACCGGACGAATTAGTTCTCGAGATATTCGTCCTGATATTATATTATATATTCTACCAAGTCACATAACCGCCGTAACAAAGTTGCCTGAGATATTTGTCTGTCAGCCTTGTCACATGACCGCTAATAGTCAATCCGAGTTTACTTCATTTCAACAAATTCAAGATAGTCTGGACATTTACATGAAAGAGAAATATGTTCCATTCTACAAAGACAAAAGAAATACTAAATGAGAAACATTGATGGTATAAGTATATAGTATATGTTAGTACTTTGTAATAAACAGACAAATGCCTCAAATCCCCCAGCCAAATGGTTAAAAAGTGACAATTCCCAATGTTAAAAATATAGCGGCTACACTATATTATAATTATGTATATTTAATGATAATAATAAATAAAATTATCAATATTTATTTATCAACTTAAATTAAAAATTTCAATCAATGATGATGAATTAATTAATCAAAAATGGCAACATCACACATAAATTAATTAACAAGCCGGCTGATAATTATGCAATTATATGATTTTACCTATCATATGCAAAAAAAGCTTTTAAAAATTAATTACTATTAAATCTAATAATCCCTCATATAGTTACTTATTGTTTTACCATACCTATCAATTCCCTTCAATAAGGATGCCACGGTTGCTCTCATAGCCTCAGCCATGTTGAAAAAAAGAAAAGGAACTCTTGCCAGACAAATACAGAATTAAGCAGCCAACATTAGTTAAATTATTTTGATTCTTCTTCTTCTTCTATATCTTAAGTGCCCACGATCAATTTATTGATCATTTTGATTGAAACAGCCATTGAAATTAAAATAAATGTCAAGAGTTTATTGAATAAAGGAATAATTTAACAAAACCTAAGTATAAAATTAAATTATTTAGATATTTTTTAATGATTTTGTTATTTCTTTTTTTTTTAAATCTAAGCTGAACTCAAAAATAAAATAATAAGTA
Source organism: Lymnaea stagnalis (assembly GCA_964033795.1). Classification (NCBI taxonomy): domain Eukaryota; kingdom Metazoa; phylum Mollusca; class Gastropoda; family Lymnaeidae; genus Lymnaea; species Lymnaea stagnalis. Next base: position 114,955 of record CAXITT010000303.1, on the reverse strand, counting down.
CTAATTATTATTTGAATTTTGATGATTTAGAATTAGAATGTGTTGTTGTTTTTTTTAAACACACGATGAACGTGTTTGCATATGTATGTTATTCTATCTGGTCTTCAAATATTTCTATTTAGATGCACGTTTCTAACAAACAACATTTAAGCCAAGCGGTATCGCATACTCAACTGTTACCAAATTGTATTTCCGGGCCAATTCCTTTTACTTTCGTTTTTCCTGAAGTGGGGGTGAGCGGTTGCTGCTATTAATATTAATAAGCCTGTTTGTTGTTTTTGTTGTTGTTCTGTTTTAAAAGCTTATTGACCCTATGCATCTGTAAGTTCATGTTCATTGAGGAGTCTTAGTCTTGAGGTGAACTGAAGTATATTTTTTTAACATGCATTTAAGTTTAAGGTTGAGCTGCCTAGCCTAGCCGCCTAGCCTAACACTAACACTTACAGTAACAGTGTCAGTACTGCCTAACTACCGGTACTAACACTTTCACTAACTTACTTAACTGTCTTAACCTATTGTTACTAGTCGTCTGACTTCAGTTATTATTTTATTACTTCATAATAAGTAATAAAATGCTGATTTTTGACTGGCAGTCCGTCCATGGTCCATATCATCTCTGTTATGTAGAGTACACACATTCCTTGTGCCCAGTTTTTAAAAGATCACTTTATATTATATTTTCTTCTCTAATTTTTTTAACGAAGTGGATGCGTACACCGCGGCGGTGTACCTAGTGAAACCATCGGCTTTGACTTTGACCTGCGTAAACCGCGGCGGTGTACCTAGTGAAATCGTGGGCTTTGGCCTGGGTACACTGCGGCAAAAATGTACCAATGGCCTGGTTTTAAGATATGCTTATTAGAGAAGATCTTGTGGGGTCAAGTGGTAGAGTGGACTCTTGGCGATAATGTAGTTCGAGATCAATTCCCAGTAGGGGATCGACGCGTCGGCTCGGGATCAAGTTTTTTTCCCTCCCATTTAAGTTTTAAAATATTTTGTAGCAATTTAAACAATTTAAATATATGTTTAAATATTATATTAAATACACTTTATATATTTATATATATAGAAGTGTTTCAACAAGTTGTGCCGGCCTCTGACTTTGAAAATACCGGTAAATTTAGTAATAAGACTTGAGACATTAGAAAACAAACTTAAAGTTTCTGAAAGCGCATGTATAGTGTATGTAACATGTGTAAGAGAAACATTATGAATACTAAGTGACTAAGTGGTATTCTATTGTATTTCAAAATTCTTCGTGTAGTTGAATATTTACATTTTACTTTTACGAACACCCAAAGAAAATACCAGTATATCATTAATATCATATAATTTTAATGTCATTAATGTGCATGGTCGTATTTCAACCTTGAACCATCTTGCTTTCACTATGCCTTATGCATTGGCTAAATGTACATACGATATCAAAGGTTCATTCGCAACACTCAGTCTCACAGCAAATCTTTTGAAAACACCTCGATTTTAGAAACTTGCGGAGCGGTAGCAAACTGCATAGCAAAGCCATAGGTCTGCGTTTACCCTTTTCATGACGGAATTTGTTTCCAGAATGGCATGGCATGTGCTATTCTCAGGGTAAAACACGACGTTTTCTCACAAAAACCATTGCACAATGGGCTTGGCCGGCAGGATTGGCGCTATGGCAAAGTTTTTGTATTTGTTTTTTTTTTTTTTTAATTGTTAAGAAATCGATCCTTGCCGGGGGGTGGGGGGTGGTGGTGAGTCATGGGCAGAGGCTTAACCAAAAAGGGGGCATTCACAAATCACGGCTCTGGATAGGGATTGTCCACAAAGGATGTCCGCACAACAAATTTACCTTTTGCATCCCCCCCCCCCTTTCCGCCGGCATTTTTACTAATGTGTAATGCCAATGTAAAACTAAATCAATGATATTTAATTATTGTTAAAAGACTTTTAAATATCACTGCAGTGTTTCGTATTTATCATCTTACTGCTGTTTTGTGTTGACCCACGCTTGGTATCACAATGACAATGCCTCGGACAACTTTAACTTCACGACTTCATGATCAATGTATCAAATGTATGAGTATGTGATTCTCTTCCCGTATTGTATTTGTGGCGTGATTATATCTTTGTGCTAACAAAATAGATTCACTGGCTTCCCATTCATTTTTACACCACGCCCAGAGGGATCACATACAATGTTATATTTATAATGCCCCCCCCCCAAAAAAAAGCAAAAAACAACTGGGTCTGTATGAGAGAATAATTTCAAATTAGCTACCCTTTTTATGCCTATTAAGATTCACAATCATATGATAAAAATTACAAAAATGAATAAATATATTTGTATTTCAATATATTGGGGGAGGGGGGAATAATGTGGTTAACTTTAAAAATAAATCATGGTTTAACATTACACCCCCAGCCCCCTCCCTTCCAAAAAATAATAAGAAATGCTTTACATGTACTTTGCCAGATAAGCGTGGAACTTACTCAATATCTACCCAAGGTAATAAACGAATTTTAAATAAATAGTTTTCAGTTTTAACACGAGTATAACATTAAATCTACAAGTACAGGTTAGGCCAAAAAGTTACTGATTTTCTTGTTTGCAGATGACTGTCCCCTCAGTGCTGGGTCAGAAGTCAATATGCATGCAGTGTTGCAACTTTGTGCATGCACAAGCTGTGATGCTACTATACAGATAAAAAAGATTGAAGTACTGCATTAGCTAGCTCTCACATAGTGTTATGTACAGTCTGACATTAATATTCATTGCTGAAAGGCTTTACCTGGTTAAGAGTTTTTCCTACCTTGGCAGCACCACTGGCAGCGAGGTGAGCCTCTGCATAGCAAGAGCCTGTTCAAACTTCGGAACACTTTCCAGTAATGTTTGGACTAGCAGAGGCATCTGCTTCCATAATAAACTAAAAGTCTACAAGGCAGCTGTGCTCCCTATGCTACTCTAAGAGGCAATCAAGAAAAGCCTGCTTTAATATTGCACCCGGATATTGCGCATTTATCGCTAGCTTCATTTGCAAAGAATTAACTATGCAGGGATTGGACTCATCTCCCCTCTGTGGACCCACTGACAGATTCAGCCCCAACTAATCTCGGATGACTTGATTGGTCCTTTTTTGACGAACAATTTCACTCTCTGTTGGTTGCATACACAAAATTTCACTATACTTTTTAAATTTTCCAGGGTTTTGTTTTCTTGGTCACCTATCATATTTCTATTCCATCTATGAATGTTGTAATGAAGTGTTTAAGTCTGTACTTATTCATTTTGTGTACTGACGCCTTTGAAAAAAATTATCTTAAAGGTTTGATTATGAAAAAGTAAAGATTGGAAGTATTTCAGATGTTTTGAAAGCCTTTGCTAAATTAGTATTCAACAAAGTTCAAGTAGTTTTTCAAAGATAATTTTTTATTAATTGATTATGTTTATTAAATCACTGAAAGAAGGCTAGAGTAAAATTAAAATAATTATACCGGTACTCTATTAATAATTTCAGTTACATTCTTTTATATTTCTTTCCCTTAATAAAATAGGGTTACATTTGTATTTCGCACAGTCCTATTGAAAAGTAAAGAGCTGATGATTACCTCTGTTGATCAAAGGCAATGAATCTAGATGGTAAATTAAGTGACGGTGACAAATTTCTGAAAGCAAGTGAATACAAGGAGAAAGGTAATGCAGCCTACAAGGCAGGTGACTTTAAAAAAGCCGCTGGAAGTTATCACAGAGCAATCCTTTATCTTAAAGGTCTCAGCATCAATTGCCCAGACATTGTCGGTGGTTTAACATCCTTGGGTAAATTTGATGAAGCACCTAAGATGTCCGCAAGTTTAACTGAGGATGCAAGATCTCTTACATGTGATTGTTACAATAACTTAGCAGGTATGTTAGTGTTAGAGATTTTTTTGTACAACGACCACCTATCTTACAAATTACTTTTCAATTATAATATACATAAAGTGACATTTGACCTTGTCATGTTGGCAATTATTAGTTTAAGTTTAATGAATTGCTCTAATATACTAATTATTCGTTCAGTATAGAATGTTGAAAAATAAAGAATATGAAGGCAGTTTTTATCCCTAATAACAAAAGGGTTGTACGTTTTTAACTTAGACCTTTATGTTCTTTTGGAATAAAAAAACTTGAAATTGCAAGGGGTTTGAAAATATTTGTTTAGTTCAATAACCCTTAAAACTTGTAACTAATGATATTCACATTCCTCTCATTTTAATCAGCTATTTTGTTCTTGTGGGTTTTTTTTTTTAAATTTTGTAATTTATTGTTTTCATTGGAAAATGCAGCCTGCATGTTAAAGGATCCCGAACCAAAGTATCAGAGAATTATTGAACATTGTGACAGAGCTCTAGATGCATCGCCTAACAATTTGAAAGCACTGTTCCGAAAAGGAACTTCACAGTATGCTGTAGGAGACTATGAAGAAGCACTTGCAACGTTAGAAATGGCAGCACCTGGTGTGTATTTCCATTTAAATATTGAAAGTCAACTTTGTTTTGTTTTTTTATTGGATTATTAAGAAATATTTTGTATAATAATTTGGACAATATTGTAAGGAAATCGACCTTATCTCAACTCGTTCTCAATCTATTTCCTGTGGATGGTAACCTCTTTCACACTGTCTCTCTTACTGCAACACACATTGACTGTTAGACTTCACTTTATTGGCTCAGCTCAACAATCATGACCTTGCAATTTTGCTCTGACTGTCCCGGGTTAGTGTCTCCTCATGTCTATCCTGGCCACTAGACTGTCTGGCCCACCCTCAGTCCAACTAACTCTCTCCGGCTTCGCTCACTTGGCGTACAACGCTTCACTCGGCTTGTCTCTGCTTTACTCTCCTTAGCTCATGGTTAACTCTCCCTCAAAATCTAATCATCCCCTCTTATAGGTCCACGAGCCGACCGAAGTGTCCTAGAGATTACCCGTGCTATTCTAATTCTAATGCAAATTATCTTAGCGCCATCGTCACGCTCTTGCTTGGTGGTCAGTCCTTGGTACCGTTTGTTTTCTTCCCTCACACCTGCCTGATTACCTCCCCTGCCTTCTAAAGTCTTGATTTATACTAATTTCCTGTCAAACGCATGCTTTTCTGGGTCTGTGGCATCTCCTACAATCTTATGCTCGTGTGATTCGCCTGTTTTCGACTGTGGGTTTTACCCCTTGCTCCTGCCCGCTGCATTCCACGTTTTAATTTATCTGCAGTCTGCTGCAATCTTATGCGCATGCTTGTTGGTCAGACTTCCACTGTAGGTTTACCCCGCACCGTTGACATCCCCTGTATTCCACGTCTTAATTTATCTGCTACGCGTGTCAATTAGCCAAACACCTGGGCTGAACTCTCTACAATATTTTGTCAATTTGTTTGAGCCATTATCTTTTTTTTACACAATTATATAGAGGATTTTAATAGAAAGAAAATGTGCAAGTCATATAGGCCTTTTTTAATTTGATTGATTACAGATATAGCACGCTTTGTTAACCGTACATTACTTGTTGATATTTCAGATCCTAGTGTCAGGAAATATATTGAATTATGCAAAGCAGGAATAAAAAAGCAAGACAGAGAGATGGCAGAGAAATTCAAAGGAATGTTTAAATCCTGATAGTTTAATGTTTGCTGTTTCGTGAATATTCCTTCTTATTTTATACAGGTTAAATTTGATATTAAAATTTTAAATTTATTATAGCTTATCGAGTATTGTTTTTTCTTCATAATGCTTCATACATAAAACTTTTCTGTTATGTCATACATAAATTGAAATATCATCAGTAGTAAAAAAATAGCTGATTTAACAAATCACAGATGAACCATTTTTGCATTTTCTTTTTAGAGGAATGGAAATACATTACAGGATCCGCAATAGCTGCAATTTAAGAATAACTTAAGAATTATTCCAAGCCATGTGACAACTTATTGAATGGGACCATACTGTAGCGCACCAAGGGTGTGACAAGACAGAGCCCCAATTGAAAGGAGGTGAAAAGTGGTGAGCCAGACAAAATTGTTATATTTAAGTATTTTGAAAATTCTTATTTGTTTATAAATTAGTTTATCTGAATTGAATAAGCTAAAATGGCACACAATGGTCTTGGTAGAGCAAAGTTTCCCCATCCTGCATGTGCAAGATTGTTTTTTAAAGGTTTTATGGTAGCTTATTTTTAAGAACACAGGAGCCATTAATTTTTATTTATAATACTAGAGTTTAAATATGTTTTTCATGTCTTCATTAACACTTTAATGTATGTATTTAGTCAAAAGTCAATGAGTTCCTTCCCCAGAAAAATTATTGATAAACTAGAAATAGCCAGCCAAACAATGGCATCACCAAAGCGTGAATTTCCCATCTACTAAAGTTACTTGATAAAAAATGCATTCAAGTAAGACACTTGATAAGAATCCCAAATTAGTGCTAATTACATATACCCCCTGTTATTTAATATGAGCATATTTATTTTCTCTGATTTAAATTGACTTGATTTAGGTAATATAAAAAAAACTAACTATCTGAATTTTTTAAAATCCCAACTAGAAATAGGAATTTTATCTTGATCACACATTTGCACTTTGTTTGGAATATTTATTGGGAGTTTTATTTTGTGCGCTATTGAAAAGAGAATTACAGACATAGGCCTACATTCATACATTCATATTAGTTGAGCTTCAAAATGGGAGGGTGCATTTTGACACATACTTGTACCTGAAATTAGTTTGCATCATTCTACACTTAATTGATGAGCAACAGAAGAGATGTGCGAGAAAATTTAGATGTCCTTTGATCTGGTTGTGTTCATACAAATCCTGTATTATCAGTTGTTTCTAAGTTATAATGTTATTATATAAATTTTAATTCAAACATTTTTTACACTGTTTAGTGGAAAGGGTCTAATGACTTTTTATGGCTATTTAAAACTGGTACTTCATTTTAAATTGTATAAAAATTTCATGACTATCTAAAGAAGTCAGATATATTACAAACGAATCAGATTTTTATTAATCTGAAGAATTAATGATCATATGGCGCCTGTTGTAAAAAAAGGCTTTTTGATTTACTTAACACAATTCTCCCCCCGGGCTGGCCTTAGCAATTTCGGCATCCCTGGCAAATAAAAAATTTTTTAGCCCCTTCCTCTAAAATATTTCAGGGTGATACTATCTGTTAACTGGAGAGGAGTGAAGAGTCCTAAAATATCAGTCTTATTCTGCGAACTAAGTTATAAACATTAAAACAGAATTATGATTTAGATTTTATTTAGAAAGTTGGAAACTAATCTGTGAAATTAAAATCACTTTTTAAAAAATTGAAATGGTGTAACTCTTTAACATTAACAGTGATAACAGTTACTTAAAACTTTTTTGAATTATTAAAAATCTAATTAGCATCATAGCTGGTATTTTATTCTATAAGTATAAGTAAATTTGTCTGGCTTTTGCGGTAGTATTGATGGCATCCTCATAATCTAGTCTTCTGGCAACATCATTTTTAATGAACAGCATAGCCAAACATGTGAGTCTGAGACTTTCCCAATGATTTTAAATAGGTTTTATAATAAATTTTAGTTATTTGGAAAAATTTACAGTCACTAACTTGACTGAAAAACTTTTTCTCAGAATGCATTCAGAAAATGTTAATGACATTATATAAATCCATTATGGGATTTTTCATAGATTTGCTGACAATATTAATGATGATGCAATGTCAAATACAATGCCGGAAAGAACTAAGTAAATATCCATATTAAATCCTTCAATCCTTTGGCAACTGTCATCGCTTCATGTCGCACACTACTAGAAGGATAATTTTGCAGTTCCTGATATATGGCAAACAGTGCATCGTAAACTTCACCAAGCTAATAACTAATAGGTACAATACTATAATACTGCCAATTCTTGACTTGCAGCGTGTTGAACATAAAGGTTTTACCGTTAGTTTTGGAATAATCAAAGTTTCTTGATGTTGTTTTTTTGTTGTTTTTTTCAAAATTGTCCATTGAGCTGTTGGTTTAGAAAGTAAGATATACATTGGCTGAAGAAATCAAAAAACATATTTTTTAGAAATAACTTTCCATCATCGCCAACAACAACCACAAGAGTGACAACCACAAGAGTGACAACCACAAGAGTGACAACCACAAGAGTGACAACCACAAGAGTGACAACCACAAGAGTGACAACCACAAGAGTGACAACCACAAGAGTGACAACCACAAGAGTGACAACCACAAGAGTGACAACCACAAGAGTGACAACCACAAGAGTGACAACCACAAGAGTGACAACCACAAGAGTACAACCACAAGAGTGACAACCACAAGAGTGACAACCACAAGAGTGACAACCACAAGGGACGCACATATTTAAAGAGGATCTATTCCAAGGAGTCTTTTTCTGGACACCATAATGTGTTGGCTTTCCAATTGGCATTGTCATGGCCTTGACCCCTGCCATTGTCAATTGGAAGTTTGCATCTGTGCAATACAAGGAAAATGACATTGGCAAGACTAAGATCTTGATCCGTAGTATCGTCACCTGCAATAACACAGAGAAAGTTCTCGTGAGTGGACGCTTCTTCTTCAATGTCAACATACTGGTATCAGATTATTATATGCGGTACATTTGGGGTTGTCCATACAAAGTACGAATTTTCCACCCCTCTCCCCTGGTCCACATGTGGCTTAACCCCCCCCCCCTTCCACCAAAAAATATATTTTAAAAATCGTTTGCAGACATCCGCAGGCGCCAATGGCAATTTACAGAGCTGCAGTATAGAAACATTATACATTTTAAAGAGTGAAATGATTACAGACTTAACCTTCTAAATCAGTATGATATAGGTCCACACATTGTTGAATTTGGAGATTATGCTTAGTGGTGGGTAGGGCGGAGACTGCAGAAAGTACGAACTTCTGACCCTCTGTATTACCAGGTACCTCTAATAAAGCCAACTGTCACCTTTAAGTGAAATCCATGATATGTAAAAAAAAAGAATTTTTTTTGTCTTAAAAGAAATCAACGCATTGATTTGTATCTATCGACGTACGGTACCCTTGCTTTTTGTTTTCACCCGTGGTCGGCAAATCGCGGCTCTTGAACGACCTGAGTGCGGCTCGGCCACACGTCCTGGTATTCACTTCCAAAGACTTTGTTCTTGACAGGTTCTTGAAAAAAGAAATTCGGCTCTCTGTCCTGCTGCTGATTTTTTTGGTGGCGGCTCTTTTGACTTTTGAGTTTGCCGACCCCTGGTTTATACCAACCGGATACAATAACAGTAGTTGGTTATTCAGAAGTGATCCATTGTTTAGCAATTATTTTGGTAGGATGAAGTCAATTGTCGTATCTCCACGCCACTTCCTGTGAGCAGACCACTGGCTCATCCCGGACGATAAATCCTTCACGGCCATTTGGACCAGCCGACAGTAGCATAATGTGGTAGGGTCAACAAGTGTGGGAAGTGGGGGAAATTCATTGGAGGACACGACACCCCTCCGCGCCCCCCCTCCCCAACCCTCAGGTGTTCGCTTACTCGGTTGTTCGCTTACTCGGTTGTTTGTAAGAATACATTGCAGCATTTAACGTTTGTAGTGTCGGGTACACGAGCATCTTTGACAATTGCTATTTATTTATGTAGGCATTTTTATATAGCGCTGACCTTAAAGCTCTAAGCGCTTTACAATTATTAAAAACATGTAAACTAAGTAAAATAAAAATGAGACACTAGGATAGTAACTACTACTACTATACTATAGAAACAATTAAAATGGCTATATCTTTTTCTCAAATTTCTTATCTCTGAAATCTTTGATGGCGTTTCCTTCGGCTTTTGGTCCCCCTTGAGGAAAAAAAATATATCAGATGACCCATTATGCATTTAGTCTGGGCGTTACAGTTACAGACGTAAGTCGAAGGTAGACATGGATTGGGGAGGGGGGAGTGTCTGCGGAGAAGGCCTTGCTCCGGGCGGGACTTTGTACGGGGGCTAGATATTCAGTGTTGAATGTTTTTTTGTTTGTTTGTTGTTGTTTGTTTTGTGAAAAAAAGGGGGAGGGGTTGTATATTAACAATAAGTTGTCTTTGAATTTAATTTTGGAATAATGAAAAAATTGTTTTTAATAAAACTACTGTTGGAATTTCAACGTAAAATTGAGTAAATCAAAATAAATCCATAATAAAACTTAACACAGTGCATTTTTTTTTTTACACGTTTGCCGGGATGTTTCATTTTAATTTTAAAATAATAAAAGCAAATAAAGTTTAAATGTGTGCGGAAAAAAAAAACCCAACAGACTATTTAACTGCCGCCATTTAGACCAGTGCTCCGTTAGATTTACTGATTTGGAGAACTCCACTCCAGCATTAAGTTGCGCTTGCCTATTATTGTGACGGCTCAACCATTCACCGCCTTACACTATAATTGGCTATCATAAGGGTAACAGCATTGTGGCCGATTTCTAAGCAGTGATATTTACTAACATGTTGAAGATGCTACTTTGGAGAAGGGTGGGGGGACTAATTAAAGTTCTTCACATTATATATCTTTCGGAAATGTAAAATGTGTGCCTTATATGCTTGTTTGAGCTCATCTTCAAATAACCAGTTAAACTCTAACTTCAGATTTTACGAACTATGCTGAAATAAACTGTAATTTGCTTGTGTGCCCCCCCCCCCCAACGATAACACCAGCAATCGCTATACTATGAGGAGATAGCAGTTAATTTTTTTTCAAAATATCACAGAAACATCTTAACAGCTGGCTGTTATTTTTTTGTTATATAATTATTTTTTTTAAACATATCAACGTGTGATATGCCTGTTAAACAAGGCATAAACGTAGACGAATATGTCAGTGGCTACAAGCTACTACAAGCCAAACCTTTGTTCGTGGAGTGATTTTATGAGACCATACCTACCCACAATTACCCACGTACAGTGTAATAAATTCTTTAAACCCCCCACCCCTTGTCACGTCACAACTCAAAAAAATCAAAACATGCATACAATTTTCATAACTAAACTAAGATTTTATTTTATTCTTTAATATTTTTCCATAATGTATTAAAATGTAGTATCTTAGAAAACTGAGTTTCATAGTACCTATAATACCCGAGGCAATTTCGAACTCAAATGATTTTTTAAAATTAATTAAATAAAGATTTATTTAATTTTCAAAATTAGAAAATGTTCGATTTAAAAAAAACAAAAAAACTTGACGTCACAAATTTTTGCCCCCCCCCCTCCCGCCTGTCACAAAGTCTCACAAATTCTCGACTCCACTCCCCCCTGAGCGTGACGTAATTTGCAAACAACCCCTTATTCGATCTCATGAGAATGCTGAATTCATCGTTATGTTTAGTGCAGTAGCCTATCAACTGAACACACCGTTATTCCACGCCTGCCTGTGTTATTGGGGGGACATTACAAAGCCATCGCATCCATTTAATTTCTACACACTCTTATCTATGTGTGTACCTGCAGCTTGTGCGTACTATCGAATGAAAATCAATACAATTATATTACTCAGTGCGCGGTATAGATTTATAATTTAGGTCAAATTCCTAGAGGCCAAATGAGAATTTTCAAAGCATGGTTTCTTTCTCTTTCTCTCTCTCTCTTTATCTCGCTCTCTCTTTCTCTCTCTCTCTTTCTTTCTCTCTCTCTTTTTCTCCCTCTTTCTCTCAATCTCTCTCTCCCTCTCTCTCCCTCTCTCTCTCTCCTGCTCTCTCTCTCAAATGGCATCATCGTTTAATCTTTATTTTGAACATGCCCATATTCAGGAATTTTGCTACGATGCGTATGTTTTTACATGAACAAGAAGACGGACAGTCGGACACCCATTAGGAGCTAGCTTCAATGACGTAACAGAAAAATGTTTTCGTAACCCTTGTTTGCTCCCCGTGTAAATTGTAAAGGCAGGATTTTTGTTGTTGTTGTTGTTGTTGCGATAAGAACAGAGCCGTTGCGTGCCATTTGGAGACCCCCCTGCCACTTGTTGATTATTTTCAAATTCCAAAAAGTTTAATTGAAAAAGACAACAAATAATAGACCTAACACCACACCACAACTTTGGCATGTCTGCAGGAATAGGGGTAGCCGCGCCCACACGATGGCTCTGGCTGGGCCATACACAGTACTCACTTCTAGCCTTACTTATGTTTCCATTGAAAGTGGGTGGGGGTTGGCAAAACATATTTAAGGATGTCCTGCAGAGGGTCTTAAACTGACAAAATTCCTTTTTTTTTTTTTTTAAATTCGTTAATCTAGGAATATACACAGTACTCACTTCTAGCCTTACTTATGTGTCCATTGAAAGGGGGTGGGGGTTGGCAAAACATATTTAAGGATGTCCTGCAGAGGGTCTTAAACTGACAAAATTCCTTTTTTTTTTTTTTTTAAATTCGTTAATCTAGGAATAAGCGGATTTTTCCAATCTGGCATGTTGAAGTATAAATATAGTCCATGATAAAGAGAGTCAAAAATCAAATTAGAACATTTTCAGAAAATGTTACATCTACTGAGTATCATGGGAATGGATTTGGGGATGTTCGAAGCGCTGGTGCAAGGGAAGCATGGGCGCCCGCAGAAAACTTTCTGGGAGGGGGGGGGGGCAAAAAAATCGATTAACCTTCCAGGGAGGGGCAAAAATTTTTTAGTAATGTTTCAATATAGTTTTAATTTACTGTAGCGTATTTGTATGGTGAACGAACTGACAGGACATCAGCTTAGTTACTTTCTCTTTATTTTCTCTTTACTTTAATACATTTTTTGTCTATTTTTGTCTAAAATTTGTTTATCCAATCAATCCAAGGGGGGGGGGGCAAGTGCCCCCCTTGCCCCTACCCGCGGGCGCCCATGAATGGAAGTAAAGAGGATTGTTTTAGGGGACGTAGAAATGTTTGGCGTGCGAACAAAGAGATGATTTGGTGTGAGTGTAAGGGCCGTAGAGATGATTGGTGTCTGTGTCGTAAAGAGGCTTTGCTGTAGCCGAGACATTCACCAAAGTTTGACTTAGTCTGAATTTCCTGTTAGAAAATTGTATTTCGCTGTTATATTTCAACTTTCATTGCCTTAACAATCCCATCAATTAACAAATACAATAACAAGTATTTGAGCCCGTCCCAAGTTTGCACGGACTTTTTACGTAGGCAAGTAAGAATAAAAAGAATCGCAAAAAAAACAGTTGTACCAACACGGATCAGCTCACGCGTTTTACCATTACATGCAATTTGATGCCATTATTTAACACGTTATCTGCACGTATTGCATTTGAATACTTGAGAATCGTCCGATCGTACAGTGAAATCTGTTTCTAGCGAACATTGAAATAGCGCTGTCCCTGGCAACTTACCACCGGCACGGATCATTAAAAAAAACAACAAAAAAAAAAACAACAACAAACAAACAAAAATGCAAAATTCGAAAAAGGGCGAAATATAATTTTTTTAAAAACTTTATATTATCTCCGGTTTTGTTCGTGTGTTTGTGGCAACATCCCCGGAAGGCTAAATGGCCCACTTCCCGTCATCTTATCGAACTGAAACTTGTCACATGGACTCACTGCCGATGACAACACATTCTTTCAAATGTTCAGCCCCACCCCCACCGCCGACCCTCAAAAGCCAAAGGGGAAGATGAATGACATAGGAGGGTTTGTTCATTTTGGTCGCTTGTTTCGGTGGGGCGATTGATTGTGTAGCTGTTGTTATGTGCTTTGTAGTTGTGACGGATTCGGGTAGGCCTTTGCAGTAAAAAAAAATAATAAATGTATTTTTTGAAGGGGTAAATGTAGGAAATATGAAACGTGTTTTCGCCAGAAGCTGACCCGTTGACGTAACCGCTTCTTCATAAATGACCAATCACGCACACTTACGAAAAAGTATTCAAAGTATTAAAACGAAAAACTTTTTTTTTAAGGGTTGGCCCCCCCCCCCCCCAATAAATAAAAACATAGGGCCAAACCATGCGCCGAATTACGTCACGCAATGAGTGTGACGTATCTCTTTCGCTTCGCGATTAAATTCAAGTCTGCTAACGCGCTGCATATTTCTATTTAAAAAAATTAAAAACCTCAGGATGGAGCAGCGTGTTGTCGTGTGCTTTGTGACGAGACTGAGGGTCGGTCGCGAATGAGTCGTTGGGATCGTGCTCAAAATGTGCCAACCATAATGAAAGCAGGACGATCAAAATGGCCTCAGTGGACATGCAGCTTACGCTCATGTTGGGATGCTCAAAACACGTTTGTAAAATGATGATTTTCGCGTTGGTGAAAATGAACCACTTTCATAATGTAGAGTCTGTGGTCTTTAAATGTGCATGCGAATGGATGCACTTTCTGTCTGTTTTCTCATTTCTTCTCATGTTCAATGTGTCTATGCCTTTTAGTTTCAATTTATTGTGCACGTTCATCATTCTGGCTCAACCTGGGAATAGCACCACCCCGAACACAGAACATCCAATGTTTTAGTGTTATTCACAGGTTAAAATGTCGTCAGATTGTTAGCGACGACAACCCCCACAAAATAAGGCAAACAACAGATTTTTTTGGGTAATTTTGAGAAATATATTTACCAAAAAGAGTTGTCCTTTTAAGTTGAAGCCAAGTACTACCACCAAAGGAATGCCAAGTACTACCACCAAAGGAATGCCAAGTACTACCACCAAAGGAATGCCAAGTACTACCACCAAAGGAATGCCAAGTACTACCACCAAAGGAATGCCAAGTACTACCACCAAAGGAATGCCAAGTACTACCACCAAAGGAATGCCAAGTACTACCACCAAAGGAATGCCAAGTACTACCACCAAAGGAATGCCAAGTACTACCACCAAAGGAATGCCAAGTACTACCACCAAAGGAATGCCAAGTACTACCACCAAAGGAATGCCAAGTACTACCACCAAAGGAATGCCAAGTACTACCACCAAAGGAATGCCAAGTACTACCACCAAAGGAATGCCAAGTACTACCACCAAAGGAATACCAAACATGTTAGAGCATCACCAGCACTTTATCTACCCTTTGATTTGCTTTTAAATAGGTCGCATCGTAAACTCATAATTTACCTTGCTGGCTAGCTTCAATCAATGTTAACAATATTTTGAAAAAAGAAGAAGAAAAAAAATGGACAACTGAACCGTTTGCGCATGCGCTTACGTTGAAACCTAACAAAACAGCACGCAATGTTCAACAACGCAGACGATCAAAGTTAATGAGGTCAAAGTTGAGGTTGACACCACCCACACCATACAATCCTCTAAGTAATGCGTAGGCGTCCAATCTGGTTTGAGGTCGAGCGAGATCAGGTCCGAATGAGCCCACGTACGTAGTAGTGACTTTAATGCCTCCCTTGTTTACGACTTTGGTCGTCTGCGTAATGTAAAAGATTGTTTGGAGCGGAAACACGTCAGTAACGTCAGTAACGTGTGTGACCAAAGTGCGTATATGAGTGTAATGCTTTATTACTTTGGTGAACAAGGCACTCAAATGCACACGACCTAATTTAAATAGTTTTAAAAATCATTTTAAAAATATTATTTAAAAAAAAAAGAAATTTTCCATCAATATGTTGCATATCCCCCCACCCCCCCACCCCCCAATATCATTAGTATATAAAGGATGTACAGAATGTCCACATCGTTATTGTTTATCGTTGTCTTGCCCAGTCATTTTAAGAGTATCATTGAAGAAATGCCTAGTTTCGAAGAACCTGAGCCATTTTTTTTGTGGAGGTTACATTACTGGTTGATAATCACTGTGAGCATTGTTGATGTAGGTCTTCGAACAATGTCAGATTGGTGTATGACTGCAACGACACGTAGCTACAGCTATCCACCACCTTGTATACCATGTCATCAAAGAGTGTCTTTCATAAACAGACAACGTTTAATCGAGCGCTGCGATGTTCCTGAACGTGTGTTCCCTTTGGTGTTCATCGTCTGGACTTGTAAGGCTTGTCAAGTTATAGGAACTCACGTTGTTCTAACGTAATAACAGCTTTAACATCTGTAACAATCTGGCAAATACAAAACAAAACAAAAATCTAACAGAAAGCCAAAACTCGCAGTTCATTTTCTGTAAGTGTAAGGTTACCACGTGCGCCCCTCTCTCTCCCCCGTTCTCTCTCTCTCTCTCCCCTTTCTCTCTCTCTCTCTCCCCCCCCCCTCCTTCTTCTAACAGAAAGCCACAACTCGCACTTCATTTTCTGTAAGTGTAAGGTTACCACGCGCGCCCCTCTCTCTCCCCCCCTCTCTCTCTCTCTCTCCCCTTTCTCTCTCTCTCTCTCCCCCCCCTCTCTCTCTCTCTCTCTCTCTCTCTCTCTCTCTCCCTCTCTCTCCTCCTCTTTCCGACCATAACATCATTTCCTAGAATTCTGTAACAAGTGTAAGGAAATAAATATATAGTGGGAAGAAAAGGGATCGTGGACTGAATTTTCCGGAAAGGAGATGACGGGAAGAGTATTCGAAAAAGGGGATCATATGCAATATTTTACAGGAAGTAGATCATGGACTGAATTTTCCAGAAAGAATATCATGGGTTGAACTTTCCAGAAAGGAGATCATGGGCAATATTTTCTAGAAAGGAGATGATGGAAAGAGTATCCCAGAAAGGAGATCATGGGCTGAATGAACCCAAAATGACGACCTAGGCAAAGATACCAACATGAAAACAACGGATTGAAAGTTCTCAAAATTGAGATAATGAACAGAATATTCCCAAAAAAAGAGAGATGATGGGGCGATTATTCCCGAATGAAGATCCCTGCCAGAAAATGCCCGAGAAGATATGCGTACCGTCAAAATGGAAGCTTAAGACTATTAAGAGGTAAGTTATTGTGTTTTTTTAAAATCTTCTCCTGATCATTGATTCTAATTCTACTATCGGTACTATAACCATTTAAAAATTTACTCGTGTACCGTAAGTGATTGTATTTATTATTTTATTTTTTTTGGGTAGAGTGAATCTAATTATCATCCATAATATATGTCAGGTCGTAACTTATTATCTTCAAGTCTACGCAGAAGCGGTAGTGCATTCCAATCTCAACTCTAGCCAATTTTAAACCAAAACAAGTTTAGCATATTTATTTATAGTTTTTGAAAAGCCTGGGCTGGCTAAAACAACATTTTAAACCAACTTTACTAATTGGCCTTTACTCTAGAGAGCATCCGCATTTTAAGTGTAGCAAATTGATTTGCTTTTAATTGTTAATTAAAGGGTTGCGGGGACCGCCACTTAAAATTCCTCAATTAAGACCTACATCAGGTTTATTCATTTTTATATTGGTTGCTTTAACTTTACTATTACTATTTTTGTTTTTGAGCTACAAAATAACTATAATCAGTACCCTAAAATTTAAAACTCATAAAAATTCTATTATCTTTTAGTTTTAAGGTGGCAGAGGAATGCATAGTTTTTAAGCGACTACTATAAGGTTACCTTCCTTTTTCTTTAGGTGTTTGCACAAGAAGATTTGAATTTCTAAGAGGATGATTCCAAAGAAAAAGATTTTTTAATAAATATGCTTTTAGAGTAGAAACTAATTAAGATACCACAAATCTTTGGTTTTATTAACCTACTAAAAGACCAGAGCGGTCTTTTTACTTGGAAGGTAACTGTACATAATATATACTATAAAAAAGCAAGTAGTACATTATATCATCACTCATAAACCTGTTTTGAGGCACTTTTGCGATTTTGCAAATCGATGGTTTTAATAACCTAAGGTTTTTATAAATATATTTATTTTTTATATAAGGTTAAAAATAAAACAACATTTTAGACAAAGAAAAAAAAAGTATTTTATATAAGATTAAATAAAAAAAAACATTTTTTTTTAAAATTTGTTTTTCTTCCGTTTTCCAGTTTTTAAAAAAAATATAGTATTCCTTTATTTTTGTCCAACATGACTATCGACAAACATTCGAACAGCAAAGAAATTAACCTAAAGTTTACAAAAAAAAAAAAAAAAAAAAAAAAAATTAAAAAAAAAAAAAA